>JASAMW010005827.1:0-114789 GCA_030247985.1 Epsilonema sp. ZAB3_2 | reverse complement strand
GTACATGATTGTGTGCGGTGTGCCATGTACTCCTAGATACGCTTTTTGAATTTACGTACGAATAATAGACGTTTTGTGAACGCGGCATCACTACGGTGGCACTGTAACCAATTGAAACCCAGATGGGGAAACAACATACGCATATGCATACGTCTATGTACGTGTACGTACGTACGTACTAGTACTAACTTGTAATCGTGATGGATCAGATGTCTTCTTTGCAGGAGTCTGAATACAGAGGCAAATTGTAGCAGCCATGGTGAATGGTGAGCTAGCAGAGCCAAATAGCAGCCATGGCAAACGGGAAAGTATTTGAGTAGAAAATAGCATCGCAGATGAGCAGATACTGCAGTATGCAGCCATGATTATTGAATTCACTCCCAGATTCACGACAGAAGCACAGATGAGCACGAATAATGTCGTATATAATGCATGATACGGGCAGAATGGGCCGCCAAAGGCCGAGAGGGACATCGTAGAGGCAGAGAACTCGCACAAAACGAGGTACGTGCCGGCAAAAACGGCTAGTGTACGCCAACAAAGCCAGCGAAATGGAACCGAGCCGATTTTCGGGCCAACCGGCTCGCCCGGTACACTGTACGCACGTGTTATACCGGGTAAAACGGGGTAAATCAGGTGAAAATAATGGAAACCCCGGCAAACCATCCGAATTATTTCCGGAGTGAAGAATAAGTCCGGCGTATTGCAAAAATTCAAAAAAAATTTGGACGGAAAACGGACGCTTTCGAAATCGCCAGATTTGGCGATTTTCACTCAAATCGACGACCTTCCGGCGCGTCCTGGTAAAATTTCCCATAGGTACGTTTTTATCGGCAGGTACCTCATTTTGAAGAGGAGAGTTGGGGCTACAAATTGACGGAAAAAAACAGCGTGCACACGGAAAGGAAAAAATTTCCGCGCCAAATGACGGTTGGAAATGGTTTGAGGTATTTTCGCTGGGTTACTGTAACCGGCGTTATAACTCAGGAACCAGAGCACGTAGAGCGCTCAAATTTTGCATGCCTATAGGCTCCCAGTAGTTGTCGATGTGGAAAAAATTGCAGCCCCCTAGCCCCACTGTGGGGTAAACTACCCCCGAAGAGGTGTCAAAACCTTAAAAATCGGGGTTGTCTGACTTTGAGCATGAATATCTCCGTCATTTGTGTACGGATTTGGCTGGGAATTTTTTTGTTAGATGCGTCATGTCCTCCTCTATCAGCCGGTGTCGGTAGCGCCATTCGCAAGATGTACCCCCTGTCCGCGATATTCTCAACCCCACCTGAAATCGCATTTTAACTGCCACTAAAATATTACATAATCTGCACTGCAGGACTGCTACACTGCTGGTGACAAAGGTAGCGCAGCACTGTATCCAAAGACTTCCGGCGTAACGCAGTTCGTCTACGACGCGTTCTTCAAGCCAGTCGCTGGCTGCGATTTCGTCGGCGATCACATGGCGCTCAAGGATGTGTGGGCAGTTGGCAAGAGAGCCGTCTATGTGAACGGAGTCATTTTCGAGCAAACAAGCGAGTAACGGAGTCATTTTCGTGCCAATCGCGTAAAGTGTATTCATAATCAGGGGTGTGATAGAAGGTACTGTACATAATACGTACATAGTCTGGCCAGTAGGAGTTGACAGTTGGACTTGCACCGTCCCGCTACTGTCTTCTCAGCTGCGCACAGCACACCGACGACTGGAGCACCGATATGCCATGTGTGCTCCTGAAATTTATTTACTAAACTACATAAGGACTGCGTGAAAAGGTTATGGCGAGTGCAAAACGAGAAACGTAAAACTCAAAAGTGGAACTGCCAACTCCTACTGGCCAGACTAAGACTATAGTAATGCATAGGCCTAAAGCAGGTATATTTGTGTGAGTATGCTTACCGTATGTATGTATGATTGTATGTACCTTATCCATCACTTTTTTGTCTGCTTGAAGTACGAGTGCCAAAATGCGCTAGCGGTTCTGCATGTCCAAAGTGTATCGCGTCTGCAAGTGTCAATCTGTTAAGTACACCGAGAAACAGATCAAGGCAACCGACTTCAACACGCTGAAGCAGCCCAAGATCATTCGTAAAATGCATATTCTGTATGCCCACAAGCTCAGAAAGTACATGATGGACGTCTGCGAAGTGACCACCAAAGCCAACGGCAAATACCCAGCAGATTGTAAGATCGCATTCGTCTAGGTATATATGTACTGTACATTAAGTAAGTGCATTTATATAGTACATAATCCTTTCCACAAAGCATTCAGAACAAAGGATGATATTGAAGAGACTGCGTGTGTAAATTTTATTTTGCTTTTAGGCCCAAAATGAGGTGCAGAGCAGACCAACCAGATACATAGAACCAACCAACCGAAATATGTAGTACAGTTACTAGAACCGGGTAGATAAACGACGATACAGTTCTGAACACAGTAAATATGGGCCTGTCTGTATGTATTGTATTGTCTCCCTTTACAAAGATGGCAGTAGGCGTGCGCGTGGCCCTCTATCGATTGGGACAGCATAGTAGCAAGAATATGCAAGGGCTGGACGACGGTCGGCGGGATATCGATTTTCGCCCACATTTCTTCATCACGTACGTAGTAACTGTCAACTCTGTAAAGTTATACAATACACGTTAGGTAGGCTATTTATTTATCGTACACGTGCATAGGCTTAGGCTATTTACACGTAGGCTATTTATCGTACATGTAGGCTATTTATAAGTGTGTAGGCACATACAGGGTGTTTCATAATATACCCTCCGGATGTTTGTGTCTCTATATCCACAACGGGGTATCATTTTCAAATGCGGTCTTTTGCAATAAGTAGCCAAGGCTTCAACGATTATCCATGCTAAATTTCAACTTTCTAGGTCAACAGGCAGCAGCTCAAAGTAGCTGAGAAAGGCTGACCTCAGAAATCGAGGATTTGCCTTATGTTGTAGTTGTACCATCATCATCATAATCATTTATGATCGCATGTGTGCGCACAACATACAACCAATGGTATTATCGCATACCGCAGGATGCAGTTAACATGGCGAATACCAACCATATTGTGTATGAAATCAGCGCTCTACATACAATTCGTACATACATTGATGCGACATACAGAATTCAGTACATAAATTTGCATAACTTGGTTTATCAGAAATCACCCCACTTTACATACATTGTACATACATAATGTATACGTATCAAAAATGATCGGCGGTCAAAATCGAAGCAGCGTCCAAAATCATGATCAATTGACGAGCCATGGTCCAGGAGGGGAGTGAGGCAGGTCAGATGTAGGCGGCGGAACTGGCTTTCAGCTTCGCAGTCTCTTGCACAATGGGTGGTAGTGGTGAAGGTGGAGAAAAAGAGGTGAAGCTTGAATTTCCGGATTGAAAGTAGAGAAAATTGTCAAGACCATGTGGTTGGGCTGTTGAACCTGGGTTTGAAGGCTGCTTATGATGAGGATCAGTCTTCTTGAATAGCGGAACCGAACTGCTATTTTACAGCAGAAGTTTCTTCCATACAAGAGTTCTTTTCTTCATCACAGCGCAGTTCGTTACTATTATTGATTGAGAGCGGAGAAAACAAAAGACAAGACCGCACGGCGCACACTGACTCAGGGAAGGCAAAAAAGGTACCACAATAAAGAGCATATTCCACCATCCAAAAGCTAATACGTTTTCAAATCCTGTTCAATATCCCATGTAAGGCGCGGCAGAACCAAAAATCTACTACAGTATGCCATTGTGAAGAAAATTGAGAAAAATCATCCGCGGAGTGCTAACTTCGGCTTTAGCTCGGGTTTATCCCCCATAGTGGAAAAAACGTAAATTTTAGGTCCGAAAGTTTGAGCTTTCATAACTTCCTCGACAGAAAGGACTACAGGGCTGAAATTTTGGTAATATCCCATTATGCCGGATGATTTGTCGCGTTATTCCGGGCCTGTCTCTTTATTCCTCATATTTTGCCCCGTTATGCCGGACCCCAAAACTGTCGCTTTATGCCGGAAATTGTCGCGATATGCCGGACCAGTCGTCTCGTTATGCCGGGTCTAACCTTTCAGCCTGTTGTCGCGATATGCCGGACCAGTCGTCTCTTTACGCCGGACAAATCTCGTTAGGCCGAATCAGCTATTTTTTGGGTATTGAATGTAGGTAAACCTTCACGCACCGCACGCTGAAAAATTCAGGGATCGATCTGCCACATTCCATTGTCTTCCATGAAATTTTCATCGGACTCAAACATTTCGATATCGTTTGGACAATTTGAACAAATCTCAAGCTGTTCACGGCTGTGTACAAAGTGTGGAAGTTTGATCGATGAACATACAGTACAGTACATATTTATTAGAACGTACGTATGTATGTGGTACGTCACGTATGTATGTACCCAGGAAAAAGCCAGGCCTAGGCATAAAGCGACAAACTACCCGGCATAACAATACAGCATTCGGCATATCGCAACGCTCCGGCATAAAGAGATTTTGTCCGGCATAACGCTACAAACCTTCCGGCATATCGCGACAATGTCCGGCACAACGAGACTCCGGCACATCGCGACAACGTACGGCGTATCGCGACAGCGCCCGGCATAACGCTACACCCGGCATAATGGCACACAATCGAAATTTTGCCCGCATAACTGTAGACGCCGTAGCTACCAAACGTAAAAGAACGCACTGAAATCGAACACTCGGACGATGAATGAGAGGCACAAACATCCGGAGAGTTTATTATGAAACACCCTATACATATGTAGATGCGTAGCGTTGCCTGTATGCATACCAAAGCAAGCTTCTTGTTTGTCTAGTTTTTGCGTTATCATGTGTCACTCTGCTTTCTTTCCAAATAAATCGCGAAGTCCAAGATATGCCAGCGTTACAATGGAGATGCATCCAAATGTGACCATGCCTAGCACATCCAGATTCCAATACTGGAACCAGTACAGGTCCATTCCACTGCGAGAAAACACAACGGATGGAAGTCCACCTCGCCTAATGATGTACTCTGTCCACCAAGCTGCCCTTTCCAACTGGGGTATGGGATGGTCCAGCCATTGATCTCTGACTTTTCTCACCGTGTTTGCATAGGATTTATTGGTCAATAGTTCCGTCATCTTTGCAACCATTTCCTCCTGAGTGAAAGCACGCTTGTAGATGCGTTTGCCAAACCCGCGCACTTCTGCAAGAACGGCGTTGCGATTCTGTTCTGCAAACAGCGCCATGTACAGTACTGGAACTGCTGCACAGATGGTTTCTTTCAAACTTTTCATGCCTCCATGGCTTATGAAAAGTTTGGTCTTATTGTGGTGCAAAATTGCCTGCTGAGGCAGCCAAGGCATCACTTGAATGTGCTTTGCTTTCAATGGCTTCTTGTATTGAAACACGATGCGATAGTTTGTCATCTGGAGCAAGGCATCAATAAAAGTTTTTGATAGATGAGCTGGAGCGGTGGCGAAGTCAACCAATGTTCCAAAGGCCACTAGAATGGTTCCTTTGGATGCAGGGTCAGACAAGAATGTCTCCAGGTCGGATGGTAGCTGAGCCTGGTTGCCAGCTGCTCCACTGCAATGTGACCCCATTTGGATCATGTCATGAACTCTAGGCACTGGCCAATCAATGGTCTCTGGGAATTCGATGAAGCTGGCTTCAGCTTTACGAATGTAGTTGTAGTAGGAGTATTGCGTCCCTGTTGCCTTGTGAACGACATCACCAATCACTGGTTGAATGAGAAAGTAATTGATTGCCCGCATCACACCATCCTCCATCAGCAGGTCAATCGTGCTTTCCAGCCGACTCCAAAAGCTGGCTGCTGACCAGATACGATGGGGATTTACAAATACTGGAGCAGTGATGTGTGCCAGAGCTGGAATGCCTCGGTATGCTACATTGACAGGCTCTGCCAGTGTTGTATGCAAGATGGCATTTGGAGCTTCGGAGATGCTGGTGATGGCATGGCCACATGGTGCAAACAAACTGTCCACAAAGATCATGTCCCAGGTGTCATTGGCAACTTTCCAGAATTCATCAACTCGATGCTTGAGTAGCAGAGAGCACATGTCCGTAGCCATTCCCCATGGAAAGAACAAGGCCAGTGCATTCATTTCACTGTGCCATTGGAAGTGCAAGAAATGGGTGGCGTTCTGATAAACCCAGTTCTCCAGATGTTCCTGAGTGGCTGGTACCTTTACAAGACGTTCCTTCAGCCAGGGCGGTGGAGGCTTTTGGTCTACCATCACCTTCAATGGATCATACTCTACTGGTAGTATACAGAATGTAGCCTGAGTACAACATATGTACATATGTACATACTACCCCTAGTCATGATAAGTAATCGGTGAATAATTTTATTAGGCTAATTGTGATCATGGTGGTACCCCATTACATAGATGCCTTGATTTGGATCGATGCTATCTTGTCTCACCTCTGAAAACATGCTAACTTCATGTCCACGTTTTGCCAACGTTTCTGCCAAGGGATACATGGAGGCTTGGTGGCTACGTCCATTTGGCATTGCAATGAACAGAATTTTGTATGCATTGACACTTCCAGTCAAAAATAGTGGAACTATGCCGACTACTACAGTGAACAACAACAGGGCACCGTTTGATGCCATTTTGCGGGTACAGGATTGTCCACAGTCAGAAACTAACCAGCCGGGTGAGGGATAATGGCAATGGCACAGTTGAACACAATTTTGGTGTTTCTCTTTTATACATTGTCCATGACAATGTTACGTGTAAGCGTGTATCATCAGTGTTATCATTATTGGATTATCATTACCTAGGTACATGTATATGACTTTATAGTGTCTCAACACTATACTGTACAGTATGTATGTATGTACTGTATGCATATCTATCTACCAGGGTATCTAGTGTCAATAAAACTTGTCATGTCATTTCTTTCTGCTGATCAAAAATAAACAAAAGTGCCACTTATATGCAGCGCATTAAAATATCCATGCGACACAATATTGAGGACCAGAGACTAGAGAGACAGTAAGTTGACCTTGACCCACTAGTTTGTTTCTGTTGTGGTATATGTACAGTACTGATTGAGGGATACATGCTTGCCGTCAAGGGCACAACGCACAGTACATAAGGTACATACCAAGGTACATTTGTACATACTGTACGTAGTACTGTACTTAGCTAGATGATCAATTCCCACTGCTTTCCCAACTCTAGATATGCATTTTTGCAGTTCCTTATGTATGTATTAGAGATAGACAGATGTACGTAGACAGATAATAATATAGTTTTGACAGTGCCTATGTGTGTTTTTCTGCTAACATTATTTTGTATTGCCTATCAACAGGATGTAGCGAGTGCTTGGAGCAATTGAGCAATCAACTTTTTTGAATTTTGAATGAAATTTGAGAATATGGCATCCGAGCTATTGAAAATGCAATGCACTTGAACTGAGCAGGCCTGAACCTGATGATGGCGCCAGAAGCACTGCTTAGTGAAGTTAAAAAAACACGCGGATGTCTGTAGAAAACAATAGTTTGACCATTGCTTGGAGTACTGCAGAATACAAAATAATTAGCATGCAACCTAGCCTTCTGTACCTTTCTTCCTCTATGGCACGTGTGCTGTGCTGCAGGTCCAATTTTATTTGGGGTGCCGCCTAGTGTACGTACCTACCTACCTAAGGTACTGTTCATGAGCGAAACAGCTTTTTCTGACATCCGTTTTCTCAGCTTCAGATAAAAGCCAGAAGCTTGCTGTACAACAGTCAATTGTCCAAAAAGTTCCTCCACTATTGGTTGCTTCTTTCAGTTTCTGTATCTTTCTCTCCTAAGCGAAACCCCTTCCATCTCCATCCATCAAAGCGTTCGAAGATGTTACTGCTCCTGACTACTATGTTGTTTATAATTTGTGCACAAACAAGTGGGGATTTGGTCCTGAAGGAGCCTATCGACTTGACCTGTCCAAAGGGTCATATGTTAAAGGTGGATTTTCCCATCGCAATGACCAAAGCTGATCTCCAGAAGGCTTGTGTAAAGTTGGATGAAGAAAAGGATGCTGTAAGAAATCGCTGAGTATGTACAGTAGTAGAAGAGGCAGACTACAGAGTACAGAGACACACTTGCATAGAGATATTGACAAGGTCTGTTGTCTCTTATGCAACCACGATACTGAATATAGAACTATCAGAATTTTGGTATCCAATTCCAAAAATGACATAAATTGGAACTGCTGTAACATGTTCTGTAGCAAAAAATATAATTGGGCTCAGGGGAAGAATGGAGGACATAGTGTAAACGAAAAAGAGCATCCCTAGCTGATATTCGCCCCATTATAATGGGTAATGGGTACCCATTCTTTGGGGTTTTCGCAAAACCCATTACAATGGTTTTGTAAAACCCATACCCATAATAATGGTTTCGTAAAGCCCATTACATTGGGTTTTCGAAAAACCCATTATGATGGGGCGAATATGAGCCAGGGATGCTCTTTTTCGTTTATACTTACGTCCTCCATTCTTCCCCTATGTGCTATGATGTTGCAGGAGTGCTATACTGCCGGTGACAAGGGAAACGCGGCGGTTATGGGGGGTGCAGCAGTTGGCATGACTGACTTCATCTACAACAACATGAAGCAAATAGCTGGTTGTGACTTTGCAGCTGATCGCTTGGCACTGAAAGATGCCTGGGATGTTGGCAAAAGAGCCGTCTATGTGAATGGAGTCATCTTCAAGCTTGTCAATGGGTGGGTACAAAATATTGATGGTCTTCTTGAGATATGTACATTATCGTAATACAATATTATTTTCCCCACAAAATCCCCCATGCGGCCAATAACGCATTGTATTCAATGCATATCAGGTATTCTTCGTCAAAGTAGAGTTACATATTCTTGATACCAGAACCCGTATGGTTTGCTTATTTTTCAGTCGGTTCCTTTCGTCGCGGTATCGCTGTTGTGTATCTAACGCATATCGCGTGTCAAAGTGTCAGGTCTCTGGACCCAGGAAGCAGCAACTGAAGCCAGCCGATTTCAACCAACTGAAGAAACAGCCAATGATCATTCGCAAAGTTGACATTTCCTATCAGAAGCGAACGTACAACCTGGATGTATGTGAAGTGAAAAAGGAAGGGAAGAAGGAGGAGGAAAAGAAACAGAAGAAGGAGGAGGAAAAGAAGCAGAAGAAGGAGGAAAAGAAGCAGAAGAAGGAGGAGGAGGAAAAGAAGCAGACGAAGGAGGAGGAAAAGAAGCAGAAGAAGGAGGAGGAAAAGAAGCAGAAGAAGGTGGAGGAAAAGAAGCAGAAGAAGGAGGAGGAAAAGAAGCAGAAGAAGGAGGAGGAAAAGAAGCAGAAGAAGAAGTGCAATTGCGATTGCGCTTGCTGCAGAAAAGAGACGGAAAAGAAAGCGGAAACGAAGAAAGAACCGAAAAAAGGAATTGACCTTGAAAATTTGTGGTGATTTTTGAAGATTCTTGCCTTGTTCATTCAAAAGAGTTATATTTATTTGTTTGAGATAACGATTACGCCTATTTATTTATTTATTTATTTATTTATTTATCTATCTACGTATGTACACATATACTAAGTACTAGTGTACTGTATGTATATATTCTGCAGGACTGCTAGTACTGTAGTAAATAAATGCCGTATCTTTTATCCATTGTATGTATAGTACCAACAACAATCGTATATAGGAAAACAGTTATTTAGTGCACAGCAGCCCAAGCTATTAGCTAGGGATTCCTTTGATGCAACAGTTGTTCACAAAACTCCTCTGCTCACCTACGCTCAGTATCATTATCATTAAAGGGGAACTTTGCGCGGAAAATTCGGGGTAAGGCCACACACATCATTAGATAGAGCATAAAAAATGCTGCAAAACGCACCAAGTCCCATCCCTCTACATTGCGCCATTCTTGAGTGCAAGTTGGGCCTCATAACCGTGCAAGTTGGGCCTCATAATCTCACGGGACCCCACCCTGGGCTTCCGCAACGGTCCAGTGGTGGCGGGCTAGTTGCGGCGGATGCGGTCCTTGGTTCTCATGCGCAGGCTTCTCAAGCCTCTGCGACGGCGGATCATGCTGCGGCGCCAGCAATGGTGGCAAATGGACGCAAGGAGGTATTCAGGTTAGCGGACAGTACGGGTAATGGTGACGAGGGCAGGAAAATGGAAAAGCTGCGTAGTGATAATTATTATCACTCCACGAGAGCATGTGGTGCAGGAAGGTGCAAAACGTGCAAGCATGTGTATAGTGAGCGTGTGTTTACTGCCAGTAGTACTGGGGTAACATACACTCCAGCTAATGACGCCACATGCAAAAGCAGTGGTGTTGTTTACCTGCTGTTTTGCATTCAATGCAATTTTCAGTATGTTGGGGAATCGAAGCGTGCGTTGGCAAGTAGATTTAGTGAGCACAGAAACAATGTAGTGAACAACAGAACTGATTGCTTGGTGGTAAAACATTTTCGACAGCATGGACATTCGGTTGAGGATATGCGAGTCTGTGTATTAGAGGTATGTGACGGTGAGAACGAGGCAGCCCTAAAATGCAGGCTGCGGATCGCTGAAGATTTTTGGATCAGAATGCTTGTGTCTGCATACCCCTATGGTATGAATGACTACGTAAAGGGTTACGGGGATGCCACTAAAAATATGGATCCCACGTTGAAAAAGCAGCAACCATATTTCTCGATGAAGCTGAAGCGTCGCAGGAGGGGACATGGCAAAAGAAAGCGAAAGTCTCGAAAGGTAAATGAGCAATTTGAAAATACACTGAAGGACCTGCATCAGCGAGCTTTTTTGCGTGGTGGTATCAGGTCTATTGTCATTTTCTTGCGCAAGCAAAATCACGCCACCCTCAAGTATGCTCTGTCAATGATCAATGACCCATCCTTTGAGTTCGATAGTGGGCTTAGAGTAATGTTGCTTGGGTATTTCGCGGGTTACTTCTCTACTCAGATGGGTAAGCGGGAAGAAAAAGACAAGTATAGGCTGAAGGCTCGCTTTCCGAACAAAGGAATGGAATACATTGGTTTTCAGAACATTTTCTCCGACCGGAAGTTGCAGCGAATCATACCGGAAGAGGTCAGGAAAGGCATGAAGGCTGTAAGTATATTGTTTGAATATGATAGGCCGGTCAGTGTTCGTCTTTTCAATTATGGTAAGGTGATACGCGAAATAAATGAAAAAGGCCTGGATGGTAGTGCTTTTCGTGCAGACTGCGAATGCAGTCAATCTCCGTATGTGTATGCTCCCGTTGGGCATGTGATTTCAGGGGATGTCAATATAGTTGATGATTCGGAACTAAGGTCACTGTTTTTGAAAGGGGCCAAGTATAGGCTGCCCAAAAATGTGGTATGGAGGGCAGTGGAGGAGGCTGCCACTGAAGCAGTCGACAGATACTGTGCATATTTGCGGAGAAAGCACGGAATTACAGTGGAAACAGCAAAGGCGTACAAGGAACGCTTCATGCGCGTTGTGCAGTCGCGAATTGTCGCTAATCGGTATCGCAATGTAGAGAACAGGGACGGTTATGTAAACTTTGCTGCTTTGAAACCGAAATTGGAGCAGCTACATGATAAGTATGTAATTGTACCAGCGGACAAGGCTGCCAATAATTATGCTTTTGTTTGCAAGAATTGGTACATACGGTGTATTTGTCAAGAGCTTGGTGTTACAATGAGAGATGGCGTTGTGGTGGTGGAAGGAAATGATACGTATGAATGCGTGCAGGAGAATGTGGACGAAATTCTTCAAAGGCACGAGCAAATATGTAAAAGCTATGGGCTGCGGTTGCCTGTGGATTGCTATGTGTTACCAAGAATTTTTGCGACACCAAAGCTGCACAAAACTCCGTATGGGTGGAGGTTTATTGCGGGAGCGCGGTTTTCCTCTACTAAGCCTTTCAGTGTGTTGCTGCATAGAATTTTGTCGCATATGCGAAGGCATTTTCGAAATTATTGTGGGGTCGTGGAAAGAAGATCTGGCATTAGCTATTACTGGTCTGTGGAGAATTCTTTGCAAGTGATTGATAAACTGCAGGCTGTTGCAGGAAGGACAGCAATCGATTGCATATTTACTGGTGATTTCAGCACGCTCTTCACCAGTCTGCCGCATGGTACAGTTAAGACATACCTGCATAAATTGGTGGAGAAGTGTTTTAGTAATCACGGTAAGAAATATTTAATTGTGTCGGGGTTGAGCGTATCACTATCAGATAATAGGCCAGATGGTAACGAATTGTGTCTTGACAAAGTGGACGTTCTTGTGCTAATTGAGCAGGTGATTGATGAGACGTATGTGCAGTTCGGCGGCTACACCTTTAGGCAAAAATGCGGGGTGCCCATGGGTGGTTCAGCGTCGCCGGCTATTGCAGATTTAACTCTGTCTATGATCGAGTTTGACTTCGTGCAGCAAAACAAGGAAATCGCAAGGGGATTTGTATATGTGGCGAGGTATATTGATGACCTCATCGCAATAAAGTGTCAAAACTTTGCGCGAATGGCAGAGGCGATTTACCCTGGGGAGTTGCCGATCAAGCAAACTAATGCGACTGCTCAGAAGGCAGAATTTTTGGACATTGAAGTGAGCCTAGTGGATAATGGCAAGCTAGCGTTGACAGTTTACAACAAAACTGATCACTTCAACTTTGATGTGGTACGTTTTGGATTTGCTGATAGTAATGTGCATTCCAATGTTTTGACGGGTGTGTATTACAGCCAGTTGGTTAGATATGCGCGAATCTCTAATGTACAGCGCGACTTTGAGGGACGAGTATCGCAAATGGCTCAGGCAATGCTTGAGCATGGAATGAGCAGGGACAGATTAGTAGCTAAATTCATGTATTTTAGTGCTAAATATCGCGCGCTGATGATTAGAGTTGGCTTGGCCGATAATCACGAGCTCACGTCTTTTATGCATCGAGTTTTTCAGCGATAAGCTTACCGTAATCCTGGTTGGTACTGTAGTAAATGTAGCCCTATTTCAGTTTATTAATTTCTTTCAGTGTACCCAAGTTATACAGCTGGTTTTGGTCGGTGTAATAGTAGACAAGTTTTAGACTGTGAAGCGGAGTAGCAAAACGTAGCGCTTTTATTTCATTTTCCAAGTGGCAAGTGAGCGGAATCGCCAAGTTTTGCTGTTGCCGGCTTCTGGGATTCAAGACAAAGAAGCATGGCAAGATGTTGATGAAACACCGCCTCAAAAGCAGGTCAAAAAAGCTGCCTAAAAGTTATGATTTTTACAATGTAATGTACGTCTTGCTTATGTAGGTATGTGTATGTATGTATATGCATGGTTTGTGCATACGTATGTAGTGGTACATTATGTAGAGTATGTAAAAGGTAAATGTCTGGTGGCTTGGCACGGCATGAGTTGCATGATAAATATACCAGCTATGAAGGGTATTCTTCCTCAAGCCTTGGGGGAACAATACCCGGCCCGTCCTCTTCATAGCATACAATGCCCTTGTGCGTGACATTTTTGTATGATGATGGTTTGCATAAATACGTGCGGTCTTATTGTTTGGACACACGTACAAGAATGTCATATCGTAACATAGTATGTGGCAATGAAGAGGGGCAATTTCTTGGGTTCGGGGCTTACCATTGGACGTGGGGCTTTGCCTTATGTTCATTCGGTTAGCTCGTTATGTACGCCTTTTGGCAGATAGAAATTGCTGTGGGCTCACAGGGGGTTGGTAGTAAATGGACAAGGCAGGGTAATACTAATTTTGAGCATGTTAAGATTAGCAAGGGTGGTATGTATTATGCTCGGCGGCAGGTGGCCTGATTATGGTCACTTGCGGAGTGGAATGCTGGAGTGTTTTGCAATAGTAGGTACAGTATGTGTGTGTATTTATGCGCATAGCATGTGTGTATGCATTAGTGACCGCAACAAGTAAAGTACTTTTACTTTTACCGGTTACCGGCACCCATTTTTGCTGCCGGTAATTACTTTACTTTTACTGTTACCGGACACCCTTCAAAAATCGTACTTTTACTTTACCGGCAATTTGAAAATTTTACCGGTACCGAAAAAAATTGGCAAAAGTAAAAAAGTAAATTTTGTCAATAATTTAGCTGCAGATCACTGTCTGCGGACGTTTTCGTGCATGATTTTGGTGTTAATCGACTCAAATTTTCTTCTCAAAAGTGAATTCGTACATACATACAGTACATAAATTGTTCATACATACAGCATGATCATACATTTTGAAGCAATTGGACACATTTGCCATACCAACTACAGTATCACTGACTTAAAAACCCTCAGAAACCCCCTAAAATATGTACGTTTTTACTTTTTACTTTACTTTTTACCGGCAGCAGTTTACCTTTTACTGGACATTGAGCAGCTTCGGTAAAGTAATTACTTTTACTTTACCGGCTTCTTCTAGTCCCGCCAGTACGTACTTTTACTTTACCGAAATTTTCAAAAGTGCAAGTAACGGTCACTAGTATGCATGTAGTATACAGTACTTCGAGTTGGCTATTCTAGCTTTTCATTGAGTTACAGGCACAATACTGATCAGTGAGCCAGAAACTCAGCTTGAGAGCACGTAGCTCGCTAACCACTGCACCAATCTGAATAATTTTTCTACCACCGTGTGCTCCGTTTGGTGTTCTACATTTTTGTTGTATAAAGTTTCGCTGTATCTTCACTGCCTGTGGAATGGGAAGCCAAAAAACGTGTGTCGTTGCGCAGTTTAGCACATAATTTCGTCCACGTCTGATGCTTCACCATACTCCCAGAGAAATTGTTTGAGAGACGGGAAAACCATGTTGAAGCAATTTCCTGCTGGGAAAGAGTCCTTTGGCGTGTTGTCAGTTGTAGCCATTTTGTCCAGGTCATTTCTTAAGTGCAGGGCTTACCTGGTCACAACAACAACTTCAGTGACAGGGACAGGGCCATATTCTGAGTACGCGTGCCCATGGATCCCTGGTACTGTAATGTTTCGTGTATTGCCCCCCCCCTCGTATATAGCCCCCCCCCCCCCCCCCCCCTAATCGGTGTCTATCGTCATTTGTACTCGTATATAGCCCCATATCAAAGACCGCGAAAAACGACAGAAACGAAGGTTTTTACAGCTAAAAACAGCGTTTTCGACGTGTTGCTAGCCATAGGAGTTGATGGCGCATCATTTGGGGCAGTTTGGGATACATTCTGGTTTTCACCCCTCTTGACCACTTCAGCAGAAATGGTCAGTCCTTGTCAAAAATGATAATTTTTGCGCAAGAGCAGCCTGTTTTAGACCACTTTAGCTCGTGTGAAGGCAAAATAAGCCATAAAAACGAGTTCAGGGGGTCAAATAACCTTACTTTGGTCACTAATGCAAAATGCCCTCCTATATAGCCCCCCCCTTTTGTATAGCCCCGCCTCGAATATAGCCCCCCTAATCGGGGCTTACCGATCATATAGCCCCAGGGGGCTATACACGAAACATTACAGTAGTAGTGTGGCGTTGCCTGGTCGCAGCTTTGAGAGGGGGAAGAATCGATCAGTACTGCTGCACTAGTACAAAGCAGGCAACCATTTTTTTGATGTCCTGTTGCTTGGAGCAAAACATTCGGTTATTGTATTCGATCAAAAATAGGACCGGACTGATCAACAGATCCGTAGCTGTAAAAGAAACGGACATAGCATTCGCCCTGTTTGATACCAGTTCTCAATTATGTTCTATTCTCGCATGAACAGTGAAAGTGAACGTACACGCACATGACAGAATGCAATGCATGGTGGTGTGGCTTCGATAATTTTCGCCAGCGGTGGCGCCCATCTTTGGTTTTTTTGTGGTCGTTGCAAACACATATGTCGAGGCCACTGTGGCACAAAAAAAAGCTTGGGGCGTAATTACTGCCAGGCCAATTCAGGATGT
This sequence comes from Epsilonema sp. ZAB3_2, assembly GCA_030247985.1. Classification (NCBI taxonomy): domain Eukaryota; kingdom Metazoa; phylum Nematoda; class Chromadorea; order Desmodorida; family Epsilonematidae; genus Epsilonema; species Epsilonema sp. ZAB3_2. The sequence continues at coordinate 98,950 of JASAMW010005827.1, read as the reverse complement.
TCACAAGTAATTGCGCAGATCCGCTTTGAACAGCAAATAAAAGATGAAAACTTTGCCGCTGAAATCATTCTGTTCCAGAACTTTTGAAATTTGCTTTGGTTGTTCCACTTCATTGATCCAATCAAGCTTTTTTCTGACCCCGTCTAAAACACTCACGATGCTCATACTGTTTGCTCTTATCGCCCTCTTTTCCCATGTCAACGGGGCATTGGAGATAAAAGAGAAGATCGACTTGACCTGTCCCAAAGGGCATAGGCTGAAACTGGACTTTCCTATTGAAATGACCACAGCTGACCTGAAGAAATCTTGCGTAAAGTTTGATGAAGAAAAGGATGCGGTAAGATCATGACAGTTTTTCTTGCCGCATGACTGAATGTGGGTGTAGGTAGGTAATATTCTTTGTGTTAGACGATTCCGATTTGGCGATGCGCTTTGATAAAATTATCAAAAATACTCTTGAGATAGGGTAACATGGGGTGAACCCGCCCCCCTAAGCAGTTCTCTGGAACCAATGGCTGAACCAAAACAAAATCAGCCTTAGTTAAACGTGCAAAGTACGGCTCTACTGCTGAACGTCTTTAGAGAGTTATGGCCAATATTAGCTGTCGCTAAAACACGAGCCCTGGGGGGGGGGGGGGGGGGGGGGTAAACCCGCCCGCCTAAGGTTTAGGCCGTTTTTAGGCTGGCCAAGCTATATTTTTATGACCGTTTTTTTCAAGACGGAAGCCAAGCTTATTGCCAATGCCAGTAATTGCAAAAATAATTGACTAAAATATTTCTGCTTGATGCATGAAGGGCACGAATGAGACAACTCTAGTGACAGCTCGTCTCTTTAGTACTGGGGGTGAACCCGCCCACCCCTGATTTTGGCTAATTTGAGGCTGCCCGGGCTATTCTGTATCATTCTGGCATGTTAGAAAAGAAGCAGAAGCAATTACCATGAATAGCAGCTACCAATTTAGCCAGCTAGATAGTTTTAGGTAGGTAATAAATGCTGTGAATGGGCCTACTTTGCTGTCAACTAATTTTTCAGTACTGGGGGTAAACCCGCCCACACAGAAATTTTTAACATTTTGCATGAATTTTGCATTTTACATTTTTCCCTTGAGAAATCGCAAGAAAATATTGTAAGATTAGCTGAACGCACTTTCCTATGTGATTGTGCGCTGATATGACAGCTGCTTAGGATTGCAGTAGTTTGAGCTGATGAGGTGGGCGGGTTTACCCTATACTTTAGTACAGGAGTTAGGTGGGCGCATTTACCCCACTAAGTATTGAAATTGTTTTTTGCAATATCTCCAGTGCCAGTGGGGCGAATTGGTTGAAACTTCGCCTGGGGGTAGGGCAATATGCCCCCTTACCCCCCACATACCGGGTGTTCATTTATAACATACAGGGTGTTTTTGCGGAACATCTAAAGTTTGGTCATTTTCGACCTCTTGTTGAAAAACGTGAACCCGTGAGCTTGATGTTTCAGCAAATGATGTGCCAAATAGCTCATTTGAAAGAGGAGAGTTCAAGAAATTATTGATTGACATCCTTGACATCCAGCCCCCCCCCCTATGCATAGCCCCCCTATGCATAGCCCCATATAGGACCTCTCAATTTTGGGGCTATGCACAGGTAAGTACGGTATTTGTCTCAATCGGTCCATTGGTTCCTGAGATATACAGCCCTGAACCCTTAGGCGGGCGGATTTACCCATGGGCGGGTTCACCCCATGTTACACTACATTTTTGATTGAATTTTCTCTAACCGATAGTCCACTCTGCCTATCGGCGGGACGCGTTCCTTTCTCGGAAGCTAGCAAAAATATGAATAGTACCTACATAATATTCTGCAGGACTGCTACACCGCTGGTGACAAAGGTAGCGCAGCAGTGTTCGGTGACCCAAAGAAGACCGGCCTCACGCAGGACATCTACGACAGGTTCCTCAAGCCAATAGCTGGCTGCGATTTCACAGGCGATCACTTGGCTCTCAAGGACGCGTGGGCAGTTGGCAAGAGAGCCGTCTATGTGAACGGAGTCATTTTCGAGCAACTTACCACGTATGTACCTTCGTAATTTACGTATATTTTTGGTATCAGTCCCGGAGGCTTTCGCCGGATATTTTGGAACTACTGTAAACCGGGATATTTTCGGACGGTCTTTTTTCGGACAGAAGGCTTTTTCAACATTTTCGGACGGGAAAATTTTCGGACAGATGCCTGACCTCAATGTGCGTGTACGCACAGCGGCATAGTCTGATGCGTATGTACAGTAGACTTTACATACGTACGTATGTATAAAGATCGATGAGCTTTCGCTAATTTTGTGGTAACATTAACATATGGCTGTATGCGGGCTAAAATAGGCACAGTACTGTATGAGTGTACCTACGTGTACAACACACGCTAATGCATAATGATAAGGGCCGCAGTTTACAGTATGTACAGGGTGTCCAAACTAAATTTGCACAACTTTTAATTGACCATAACTCCCGTTTTAAGCGGCAGAGAAAGATGGGACCTAGCTCATCTAAAAGCTCAATTCAAGAGCTATAATATGGTATGTCTGCCGTTTCGCTACAAGTCACCGTTCGCGAGTTAGAGCGATTCCCACAAAACACTTCAAAAATAATTTTGGCCAAACTGAATGCACATCAATTTCCCTTTTTGGCTGCATTTTTCTTGCTTCAGCCAGAAATAATCTGTCATAATTATGAGTATTGTTCATTGATACCCTTTTATTGCCTCATATTGGATGAATTTCACCTTCTGGATGAATTTGTGCACTTTATTGTCCATTTTCACTCTCCCATGCTGAACTGTCACACTGCAGTGCCACTCTTTCGGTTAGTTTTGATCATTTTGGTCAAAAAAGCTCTTCTAGGTGCAAAAATCCAATCTCCAATGGTGAGGTACATTGGGAAATATTTCTGGTCAATTATTTTCCTCTTTCACATTCGTACTAACATGTTTTAGCCCAGTTATCAATCAATTAGCTGTGCAATCTAGAAAGTCGCCAAAATCCAGATTGGCCAAAATCATTTTTGAGGTGTTTTGCGGGAATCGCTGTAACTCGCGAACGGTGAGTCATTGCGAAACGGCAGACATACCATATTATAGCTCTTTAATTGAGCTTTCAGATGAGCTAGGTCCCATCTTTCTCTGCCGCTTAAAACGGGAGTTATGGTCAATTAAAAGTTGTGCAAATTTAGTTTGGACACCCTGTACATACGTAGGAATAATTGTACATATAAAAATTCGGACGGTAAAATTTTCGGACAGAATTTTTTGTCCAGTCGAAAGTACGCGTGCTTCTTGCAGGCCAAACGCCCGACAGCAGCGAAACGAAGCGGAAAAGAAAAAATAGTTTCTTCTTTCTTTTTCTTTTTCGCTTGGCTGTTGTCGGGCGTTCGCCTGCAAAAAACACGCGTACTTTCGACTCTGAGTAATGCTCAATACAAGCACGGAAAAATACAGGGTGTTCGTTTTGGATATGAAATGTCGTTTGGGGTTATAACTCGGGACCCACTAGAGTTAAGACGCTGGAATTTTTTCTGCAGATACCCAAGAATATGCATAACCGTGTGTAAAAATTTCGTCCCAAAACTCCAATCTGAACAAAAGATATCAGTATCTCACGTTTCGACCCCAAAAATCACAAGTTTTTGAAACGCAAGTCTGGTGTCAGACGAATTCTTGGCATTTTCATCACAACGCTGGTCAATTACCTACGTGTGTATACTATAGCAACATGAAATCTCATAGGAGACAACACTGCTCCTATTTTCTTTCCTGACTAGCCAGCCACCATATTGGTCCACTTCACAGTTCACCTCAGACAACACCAAACCACCCCACCAGTAGCCTGACCGGCCTCTATGGTCGCCCTATCCGAATTCCCGACATTCCTTTGGGATTTTCTCCAGAGCAAGCTAAGTACTGTAAGTTCTAGTATACTGAAGATTTCCCAAGAATTATAAAATAATATGACCAGCCAGTTTCCAGGTGTTGATGTTGACTAGCGCTATGACAAGAATCTCGCAAAAATTCGTCTGAACACCAGACTTGCGATTCAAAAACTTGTGATTTTCGGGGTCGAAACTTGAGGTACCGATATCTTAAGCTCAGATGGGAGTTTTTGGACGAAATTTTTACACAATGTTAGGCATATTCTTGGGTATCTGCAGAAAAAATTTCAGCGCCTTAACTCTTTCCGTTCCCAAGTTATAACCCCAAACGACATTTCATATCCAAAGCGAACACCCTGTAGTTCTTCCAACATATCCGGCGAAGGGTGGTGTGGTACGTAACGTTAGTGCCTAGGGTACTATGGGGTAAACCCGGACACGGGGGTAAACCCGGACACCTATGTATCTCAGCAACCACACGACCGATTGAGACAAGTATTCTACCAATCTACGTCTATATCTCGATATCTTGAACTCATCTCCTTTTTCAAATGACAGCTATCATGTTCATCATTTACTGAAGTGGCAAGTTCAGAAAAGCTTAGGTGTCCGGGTTTACCCCACAGTACCCTACGTACTGTAACTGCCGGACAAAGCGAGGCGTTCTTTTCTGAAGGGAATGCAAATTATCTTGTGCAAATTTTAGTACGTACGTACGCCCATCGCCTATCGCTGTTTTTTCTCTGAAGCTGTGCTGTACGTACGTACATGCTATTTTGTATGTTACGTACATACCGGCCGTGTATAAGTGTACGTACATTGTATACCATACAGTGTCGTTGTGTGAGTGTGCATACTTATGGATCATATATCTTTTGGTTAAAGGACGTCTGCCAAAATGCGCTACCGGTGCTGCATATCCAAAGCGTATCGCGTCTGCAAGTGTCAATCTGTTAAGTATACCGAGAAACAGATCAAGGCAACCGACTTCAACACGCTGAAACAGGCCAAGATCATTCGTAAAATGCATATTCTGTATGCCCACAGGCCCAGAAAGTACATGATGGACGTCTGCGAAGTGACCACCAAAGCCAACGGCAAATACCCCGCAGATTGTAAGAACACATTGGTACTGCGTTCTGTATAATGTAAATCCATTCCACAAATTCCACTATAATTCATTGAGTTCACTTCACAGGAGCCAGTAAAATAGAATGATAATGCTGAAGAGGCTGTGTGTGTACTTTTATTTCGTTGCTTTTAGGCCCAAAATGAGGTGCAGAGCAGACCAACCAGAAAGAACCAACCAGAAGCAGAAGAACATTGAAGATAACGACGTACAGTGCGTAAATAATAGGCAGTATGTAGGCCTCCAGTATCTTTGTAGTTGCGTAGCGTACCTTACTTACCATCTAAAGCAAGACAAGCTAAACAAAAACAAGGCAGGGTAGGCTACCTATGTATGTATATACGTACGTAGGGATGTACATGTAGGTATTTACATTTTAGTATACTGTATTTGTTCGGCTGGTTTTTGCGATATTTTTGGTTCGTTGTGGACTATGTATTGTTTCAAATATTACGTAGATACGTTGGGATATGGTAGAGGTACTACTAGGTTACGTTATCGTAGGTGTATTAGGTGCCACACAAAGTTTCTTTGTTCTGCTCATCCAGTTCTTTTGTTTCTTCTTTTGTTCTGTTCCATTCTGCCGATTCACATTTTTTACATTAATAAAAACGGCTGATAAAATGTACCAAGAACGGCGTTCCAAAAATATGGAACTCGTTTTTTTGCCTAAAACGTACGGTACGGTAGTACAGTAAGTAGTCTTTCTTTACAGGGGATCATTTACATATTACGTCACCGCTAGGGGAGGGGTTCCCCCCTCCGACCGCCGAAAAGTGATGCAGTGGTGACGGCGGGGGGGGGGGGGGGCGGGCTCAGCAGCTGCGGCTGCAGTGATGCATGATGTATGTATGTACTATGTTGTACATGTATGTACAGTACTATGTACACGGTATAGGCAACAGGGGGGGGGGGGGGGGGGGGGGCTCAGCAGCTCTGAAAAGTGGTGTAGTGGTCGATGGTGTGGGGGGAGGGGGGGGGGGGGTACCCCCTGCAAGCAGCCATCAGCTGGTGACATGATATGTAAATGATCTCTAGTGTACCATTTTGATTTGATCAAATCCAGTCTTCAATTACTATTTCGAGGTGATTCAGAAAACAGAGACTAAAAGAGAGCTCAGAGAAAAAGAAAGAAAAAGTCGAACAGTCGAAAAGAGGAGAAAAAAATGAAATCATCAATATTGGTAATTGTTTTGACCACCATTATTTCGGTTATCAACGCTCAGCTTGAGCTACAGGGAGATGTAGACTTGACGTGTGACCCGGGTTTCGGGTTGAAACCAGATTTTCCCATTGTCATGACCGCAGACAGTATGGCCAAGGATAAAGTGTGTGAAAAAGTGGAAGAAGAAGCAGACGCCGTAAGAGAATAACGGGTGTTTCATAAACCGTAGTGCCAAGAGCGTACGCCAGTACGAACGGTATTCACGAGTTGCATAAAGCGCAACGGGTCACCTCGCGACCAGTATACTTAGCGCTTAGTGCAACTCGTGAATACTGTGCTAACGACCGCAAGAAACTCTCTCAAGCTCCCACAGAAGTCGCACATCCTCGGTCGGTGTGGACAGTTTAAAAAACCCGAGGGCGTCTATGCACCGCGTACAAAACAAAGTATACAGTATACGGCGCGAGGGCGTAGACAGTTGCGAAAGGCATGCCAAGTTCTAGTCCTCTTCTTTCACAGCTGTTACTGCGCGGGCGCCGTACTTTGTGCGCGGCGCATAGACGCCCTGGGGTTTTTTCAAACTGTCTACACCTACCCAGGATGTAACGACTGACTTCTGTGGGAATTTCACGGCTCGCCTGTAATCGCCAAGGCATACTGTACCGTAGGTGTGCTACCTTGCGGGCGAGAAAGCCGTGCTCACCCAGGACCTGACGGACGCCGGACTCACTCAGCTCATTGTCGACCTCTTCCTCAAGCCAACGGCCAGCTGTAACTTCACACTCGATCATGCGGGAATCAAGGCAAACGGTGCCGATAATCCGGTAGTTTTTGCCAAAGACGGAAAGGCACTTTACGTCAATGGTATCATCCTGAAACTTATCAATGGGTGAGCTAACAAGAACTGGGGATAAAAGAATGGTCACCGTTTAAGGTCTCACACTATAGTTTCGGAGCCAATTTTGGGGCTTCCTCGTAGCCGTTATACGCAAGATAAAAGTGCTCACATATCACGTGAATAAAGAACAACCCTTCCTCTCCGCGTATACCAAACTGCAGCGCCAAAGCTCCTGTATTCGGCGCAGTACGACACGCCAAAGAACACCATAAAAACCATGCGATTTGGGTGTTCCGAAGGAACCGCCGGGTATTTTTCAACATGAGGCATACCGTTGAACGCGTCTTTACGAGAGGACTCGATCGGTACCTACGGCGCCTCTCTTCGTTGCCTCTACGAAAAGTTATCCATAAAAAACCTGTTTGAAAAAGTTATCGTTTCAATCAAGAATAGCGCCACGGATAGGCCGTTTCAAGAGGCGCTATATGGCGCGTCAAAGAGATCGTGTAACAAGCTATCCATCGGAATCTTGATCTCCTCTCAACTCGCTTTCGTTGGCCCAGGGGTATATGGTCGTAGTGGGAAGGGGAGGTATTCCTCCCCAGTTCAGGGTTCTCCTCCCCAAAATTAGGCGGTCAGGGGAGGAAAATTTTCAACCCACTTTTGCGAAAAAATATTTCTTTTAGGAGTGCAATGGTGTGAAACTGCGTGAAAACGCGTTTTTTGGCCTTACCTGTGGTTACGGTAACTATGCGCGGTCACTGTGAGGTCACTCACGCTACTCTCCTTTCCATTCTTCTCCCTCCTCCCACTGACCTCACTCACCCTTCTTGCTTTTGCCCACCCCACGAGCGAGGTGATGAGAGCTCTGATCGCCTTCGCCGGTCCCTTACTTCATTGTTCAGACATAATTACGCAAGGCAAGGCACAGGTACATACTGTACGTACGTTTGTTGCTTGCTTGTTGTCCGTCTGTGACTGTCAGAAAAGCGAAATGCAACGGTGTTTTAGTGGTATAAATATTTACGACTGAATAGTCTCAGGAGTTTGGAAAATGCATTATTTTGGGCGTAAAAGTGAAAAATTCTTCCTGGGGGCGCTGCCCCCCAGCGCTCGCTGGGCTCCCGCCCCCAGACCCGTTCTTGGGGGGGCTCCGCCGCCCCAACCGTCGAGGGCTCGCTACGCTCGGCCCATATACCTTCCCTCTCCTAAATTTTCCTCCCCAAAAATTTTGGGTCACCATATACCCCTGTGGCCCAGGAGAGATGGAAACGTGTTCGTATAATATAACGTTGTCTGACGTTTTTTGGGTGAACTCATGAAGATGATGTTTCATAACCAGTAGCCCCTATATATATGCGCAACGAGAAGTTGCAGCTGGACTACAGCGGCAGTCTTTCGAGAAGCACATCGTCTACGCAGCAGGGACTTCTAGAAGGATGAAGCATGGACCTCTAGAAGGATGATCCACGGACTCCCAGAAAACTATAGTGTGACTCCTTAAGCTGCTTGGTAATAGTACGTATGTATGGGTTGAGGTACATACCTATAGGTACATCGGGCTTCCTCGCTTTTCGAATTAAAGGTGGATTGGATACAATGTGTCTTTCCAACACAGTTTTGCGCTGCAGTTGCTGCGCTTGCTACAGACAGGGCAGATACAAACACGCAGTTTTGCTCTCATAACAGACCCAACCTATAGGTCTACCAACACATAAAAAAGCGGCCTCAAAAGCGCTTTTATTTGGCACAGTAAGTACGGCGTCTCAAAGACACCCCCAAAAACACGATTTGGGCGCCGTTAGGTACTGAACGATCCGCTCGATGATTACAATCAAGTCAAAATGCGGCAAGGTTCAATCGTTTCAAAGCGTTAGTGTTTCATTCTTTATGAGATTATATTATTCTTGGTAGTACGTACGTACCTACTGTAAAGCTTCGTGTATAACCCCCGGGGGGATAAAAAACGTTAGTGGCCAAATCAGGGGGGTTATACACGAGGGGGTTATACACGAGGGGGGTTATACTCAAGGGGTTTTTTCAGCGATGCCGGTTTGTTTTGCCGTTTGGTCATTGTATCCAGATTTTATCGCCGTATTGGTAGTCGCTGACAGCGAGGTGCTCTTTAGTAGTATCTCTGACGTATTCTCGATGTTCATCCTCTCCGTAGATTTTGTAGGTGCATGGGAGAACGATTCACTCCTCTCTGGAATCCATGTACCGCCAGTCGCCTCTTGTCGATAGCCCTTGGGTGTAGGTTGCTTTTTGGTCAGGATTTAGACCGTTTTGGGGGGCAGGATTTAGACCGTTATACTTCTTTTTATACTACTCGTTATACTACTCGTTATACTACTTATTCTACTCGTTCCCTATGCTTCAACACGGGGGGAGGGGACGAGTATAGCGTAGGGTTGCCAACCTGAGAAGTATAAAACTAGTATAACGGAGATAACGATTTTTTGAAGTATAATAGAGGAGTTGGCAACATGTTGGAAGGAGAGTATAATGGAAAAATTGGGTGGCATTTGGCGGGAAATGGGAATGGCTGACCAAAAAGCAACCTACACCCAAGGGCTATCGACAAGAGGCGACTGGCGGGACATGGATTCCAGGAGGAGTGGAATCGTTCTCCCATGCACCTACAAAATCTACGGAGAGGGATGAACATCGAGAATACGTCAGAGATACGATGAGGAAGGCACAGTACGCTGTCAGCGACTACCAATACGGCGATAAATGAGTGTCTGTGGATAATTCACTGTGAAAACGGCAAAAAAATCTGCTATTGAAAAAACCCCTTGAGTATAACCCCCCTCGTGTATAACCCCCTCGTGTATAACCCCCCTGATTTGGCCACTAACGTTTTTTATCCCCCCGGGGGTTATACACGAAGCTTTACAGTAGGTACGTACGTACTACCAAGAATAATATAATCTCATAAAGAATGAAACACTAACGCTTTGAAACGATTGAACCTTGCCGCATTTTGACTTGATTGTAATCATCGAGCGGATCGTTCAGTATACCTAACGGCGCCCAAATCGTGTTTTTGGGGGTGTCTTTGAGACGCCGTACTTACTGTGCCAAATAAAAGCGCCTTTGAGGCCGCTTTTTTATGTGTTGGTAGACCTATAGGTTGGGTCTGTTATGAGAGCAAAACTGCGTGTTTGTATCTGCCCTGTCTGTAGCAAGCGCAGCAACTGCAGCGCAAAACTGTGTTGGAAAGACACATTGTATCCAATCCACCTTTAATTCGAAAAGCGAGGAAGCCCGATGTACCTATAGGTATGTACCTCAACCCATAAATACGTACTATTACCAAGCAGCTTAAGGAGTCACACTATAGTTTCTCTGGGAGTCCGTGGATCATCCTTCTAGAGGTCCATGCTTCATCCTTCGAGAAGTCCCTGCTGCGTAGACGATGTGCTTCTCGAAAGACTGCCGCTGTAGTCCAGCTGCAACTTCTCGTTGCGCATATATATATGGGGCTACTGGTTATGAAACATCATCTTCATGAGTTCACCCAAAAAACGTCAGACAACGTTATATTATACGAACACGTTTCCATCTCTCCTGGGCCACGGGGTAGGGCACCCCACGAAAAGCGAGTTGAGGAGATCAAGATACCGATGATAGCTTGTTACACGATCTCTTTGACGCGCCATAAAACGCCTCTTGAAACGGCCTATTTGTGGTGCTATTCTTGATTGAAACGATAACTTTTCAAACAGTTTTTATGGATAACTTTTCGTAGAGGCAACGAAGAGAGGCGCCGTAGGTACCGATCGAGTCCTCTCGTAAAGACGCGTTCAACGTATGCCTCATGTTGAAAAATACCCGGCGGTTCCTCGAACACCCAAATCCATTTTATTTCTTCTTTACTGCCCAATACAACTTCCTCATTTATACCGGAGTAGGAAGGGTTAGGTATTCCTCCCCAGTTCAGGGTTCTCCTCCCCAAAATTAGCTCTCGGGGGGCGGTCAGGGGAGGAAATTTTACCCACTTTTGCGAAAATATTTCTTTTAGGAGTGCAATGGTGTGAAACTGCGTGAAAACGCGTTTTTGGCCTTACCTGTGGTTACGGTAACTTGCGCGGTCCTGTGAGGTCACTCCGCTACTCTCCTTTCCATCTTCTCCCTCCTCCCACTGACCTCACTCACCCTTCTTGCTTTTGCCCACCCCACGAGCGAGGTGATGAGAGCTCTGATCGCCTTCGCCGGTCCCTTACTTCATTGTTCAGACATAATTACGCAAGGCAAGGCACAGGTACATACTGTACGTACGTTTGTTGCTTGCTTGTTGTCCGTCTGTGACTGTCAGAAAAGCGAAATGCAACGGTGTTTTAGTGGTATAAATATTTACGACTGAATAGTCTCAGGAGTTTGGAAAATGCATTATTTTGGGCGTAAAAGTGAAAAATTTTTCTGGGGGGCGCTGCCCCCGAGACCCCCGCTGGGGGCTCCCGCCCCCAGACCCCCGTTCTTGGGGGGCTCCGCCCCCCAAACCCCCCGAGGGCTCGCTACGCTCGCCCATATACCTTCCCTCTCCTAAATTTTCCTCCCCAAAAATTTTGGGTCACCATATACCCCTGTGGCCCAGGAGAGATGGAAACGTGTTCGTATAATATAACGTTGTCTGACGTTTTTTGGGTGAACTCATGAAGATGATGTTTCATAACCAGTAGCCCCTATATATATGCGCAACGAGAAGTTGCAGCTGGACTACAGCGGCAGTCTTTCGAGAAGCACATCGTCTACGCAGCAGGGACTTCTAGAAGGATGAAGCATGGACCTCTAGAAGGATGATCCACGGACTCCCAGAAAACTATAGTGTGACTCCTTAAGCTGCTTGGTAATAGTACGTATGTATGGGTTGAGGTACATACCTATAGGTACATCGGGCTTCCTCGCTTTTCGAATTAAAGGTGGATTGGATACAATGTGTCTTTCCAACACAGTTTTGCGCTGCAGTTGCTGCGCTTGCTACAGACAGGGCAGATACAAACACGCAGTTTTGCTCTCATAACAGACCCAACCTATAGGTCTACCAACACATAAAAAAGCGGCCTCAAAAGCGCTTTTATTTGGCACAGTAAGTACGGCGTCTCAAAGACACCCCCAAAAACACGATTTGGGCGCCGTTAGGTACTGAACGATCCGCTCGATGATTACAATCAAGTCAAAATGCGGCAAGGTTCAATCGTTTCAAAGCGTTAGTGTTTCATTCTTTATGAGATTATATTATTCTTGGTAGTACGTACGTACCTACTGTAAAGCTTCGTGTATAACCCCCGGGGGGATAAAAAACGTTAGTGGCCAAATCAGGGGGGTTATACACGAGGGGGTTATACACGAGGGGGGTTATACTCAAGGGGTTTTTTCAATAGCAGATTTTTTTGCCGTTTTCACAGTGAATTATCCACAGACACTCATTTATCGCCGTATTGGTAGTCGCTGACAGCGTACTGTGCCTTCCTAGTAGTATCTCTGACGTATTCTCGATGTTCATCCTCTCCGTAGATTTTGTAGGTGCATGGGAGAACGATTCCACTCCTCCTGGAATCCATGTACCGCCAGTCGCCTCTTGTCGATAGCCCTTGGGTGTAGGTTGCTTTTTGGTCAGGATTTAGACCGTTTTGGGGGCAGGATTTAGACCGTTATACTTCTTTTTATACTACTCGTTATACTACTCGTTATACTACTATTCTACTCGTTCCCTATGCTTCAACACGGGGGGAGGGGACTAGTATAACAGCGCTAGGGTTGCCAACCTGAGAAGTATAAAACTAGTATAACGGTAGTATAACGATTTTTTGAAGTATAATAGAGGAGTTGGCAACATGTTGGAAGGAGAGTATAATGGAAAAATTGGGTGGCATTTGGCGGGAAATGGGAATGGCTGACAGACATATTGAAGTAGGCAGCAGGCAGCCATACAGCATACAGCATGCATTTGCACTTGTAACACGTGTTATACTAGAAAAGTGCTATAAAAAGTAGTATTACGATTTGTTATACATACTATGGTACTATAACGATTTCAATTAGGAATTCGAATTAGGAATAGATGTCAAAAATTGACAAAACCTACACCCAAGGGATAGCCAGTAACACTTTACATGCCACGTACTTTTGACGACCCATTTCCCAGATATCAGTCAGAACTTTCGCCAATGCATCAGGAATTCGTTATTTTTCCCTCGTGTATAACCCCCCGGGGGTTATACACGATGCCGATTTTCGTTAGTCACCGATTAGGGGGTGGGGGTTATACACGATGCCGATTTCCGTTAGTCACCGATTAGGGGGGTTATACACGAGGGGGGTTATACTAGAGGGGGGTTATACACGAAGCTTTACAGTACCTACCTACACCTACGTATGTACATAACGTTACTACATACCGTATGTATGCACATACTGAATATGCATTGTGTACTGTCCGTGTACGTCTAAAATTTCACACCTTGGCTCGTTTTTCAGTGCCTTTTTCTCCATGAGACATAGATGCTGCTACTCGAAGAAGCTTACGGTGTGCAAGTGTCAGAGACTCGGATACACCACAGCTCAACGGAAAATTGACGAATTCACCGAATTGACCAAAACGGACGCCAAAAAGATTCTCCGTACTGTCAGTATTTTGTACTCTCAAAGAAAATACTCCCTGGATGTGTGCGAAGTTGCTGAAACCTGTACATGATGAGATATTATGGCAGTATAGGGTTGTGGTTGTACACACTACATACATACATACCATCCATCAAGCCCTTTGTGTACTTGTGGATGGAGTATGAAAAATTTGCATATTATTTTTTGCTTCAATACTGTATTCGTGTTCTAGCATGCATACATTTTCGCAGCTTACGTAGTTCGTCCATAGGTCGGAACGACATGCATGCTTACAAATTCCATGATATGATGAGCGTAGCAGAATGTATGAATTGTGTGTAAGGTTGTTTGTTAGGTTAGTCTTCATTCTTTTTCCATGCTTTGTACAACTACAACCTATTCATCCTTCGTCAGCCTGTTTACCATTGGCGTGATGGGGAATAAAGATGTGTAAAGTAAAGCAAGAATGCATAGGTACCTATGTATGGGATAGTGATGTTTTAGCCGGACCATTTTTATGTAGTCTTAGTTTTAGTATTAGTACTTAAGCTCAATTTGATTTTAGTCTTTGATTTTAGCCCGTTAAATGTTTACATAGACTTATTTGTCTTTGGCTTTGAAGACAATAAATTATTTTCTACAGAAAAAATGGAAATTTTTAGCCAACGTGTGGAGAAAACAAAAAAAAATTTGTACACAATAATAGGAGAAAAGATTTCGCCAACAAAAAACTTTGGAGATAATAACTTATTTTAGCCCAAATTTTGTTAGAAGATGTGATATTATCCTCAAAAACAACTTAGAAGATACAAGAACTGTTTTCTCCTTCTAATTTCTTTCCAAATACCCTAGGCCAAAATTGTCAAGTGAAATTGGCGACAATATTTCGTCTTGTCGCCACGATGTAAAAAATTGTAGACAATATTAGTAGACAATAAATATTGTCTCCAGTGAAATTGGCGACAAGAAATTTGTCTGCATTTTACGGGTTAGTCTTAGCCCATTACATTTTTTGCAATGTTGAACCGTATTCAGCGAATACGGTTGGATGAAAAAGTGAAAAAGAATTTGTCACACTTTTTTGCTCAACCTGAAATGTGAAAATATTTGAACACGGTTGGCACACGAAATTTCAATACGTCGATGTCGGGTAAAGCTGCGTTTTTAGTCGGTTTTTTATGTGCGTATACTTGCCGTGCGTACTAAAAAAAATGGAATATGCAAATTTTATGCACATTTTTTGAACTTTTACCCGGGTTAGTCTTAGAACGTAACGTACTAAAGGTCAAATTTGCTTTTGTACTAAACATTATAGTTTAGTCTTAACTGGCCACAAATTACTAGTTGAGTTTTTTGAGCCAAATTCCTCAACAATCATTTCTTGTACTGTGTATACATATAGCTTCTGGAACATGTTCATGATGCATTTTCATTGATTTGGTGACTATTTTGGAAAGTTCACGTTGACTCACAATCAAACTTTCTATACTGTAGTGCACAACGTTCAAACTGCTTCAGTGCGTAGTTTGCCAGTTTAACTTGGCTAATGGTGTCAAAAAATAAAATTTACCTTACCTTCTACCGCGATGCGGTACTGCATAAAGGTACTGTACTGTACGTGTAACCTGACCACCTGCCTAGTGTATGTCTTAGACATGTGTCAAGTCATGAGCTGGCTAAAATTGGGTGTCGTATCATCGCTGGTATTCGCGTTGATTTTTCATTCCCCGAAGGCAAATGGTAAGAAAGAAGAAATTTTTCAGTCCCAGTCCTTCATGCTACGTTACCTTAAACTTACAGTGAGTACGTATGGGCCAGTTGTTGTGCTAAAAAGAAATTGTAGATGGTCGGCCGAGCTTAGGGGTCCAGCTCGCACCACCCTATTATTGTTTGTGCAACTGGCCCATACATACAGTATGGACGGACATCACTAAAAATATATTGTTCCACGCACCTGCACGTATCGATCGGTCCGCTTTTCTTTCTCGTGAGACCTCTCACGGTAACTGTGGCCTCGCCTCGACACAGCTAAAACAGAAACGCACCGATAAGATACCCCCTGGCTAGCGTCTCCTTTATTCGTTCGTATAGTACTGTAGCAGGTACAGTAAGCTACCGTACGTGCGATCTTTCCCCTTGTTTTAGCAGCGATACTTACTTCAACTCCTGACTGCACCAAAACCGAATGTCTTTTGCATGACAGTTCGCTGCGCTTTACCCTGTTCGGTGACTGGGGTGGCCTGCGTTACTATCCATACCGCACGTGGACCCAGGGCACTGTTGCCGATGGCATGGGTCGAATGGCGGAAAAGGAGCGAACTCACTTCCAGTTGGCCGTTGGAGACAACTTCTACTCTCGTGGAGTGAATAGCGTACATTCGCCGAGATTCCAAGTAAATAGTCGTCGAGCACTGAAGGTGACAGCAATTTTGTCAGTGAAACATCATTTTTACGAGTTGATCAAGAAGAGTTTTTTATTTTGTTGACTAAGGAAACCTTTGAAAATGAGTACACCAACTCGAGGCTGAAACAAATTCCATGGTACGTGGTGGCAGGTAATCATGATCATCGCGGTATGGTACAGGCGCAAATCGACTACAGCAAGATGTCGGAGCGATGGTAAGAAAAATGAAACCTCCAGAACGAAGACTCCAAATCCGCGAGAAGTACGTATTCCATCATACATTTGCGAGACAACTTTAATGATGGACCTGCATACACAGACCTGCAAAGCTGTCCACGCAGCTGTATAAAGTATACGGAGGTCCAGCGTGGACAGATGCGAAAGAAGTGGACTAAGTATGTAGACTTTTCGCGCGTCCACTTGTCCAAGTCATGTCCACTTCATTCGCAGCTGTCTACGCGCGCCATACACTTTCTACGTGCAGGTCCATCATGTATAAAGTTGTCTAGAAAATGTATGATACTGTAGAAAACTGGTATACTGTACTTTCTCGCGAATTCGGAGAGTAAAGTAAAACTTCAGAAAAAACACCACCACTCTTGTAACGGGCCTACGTGACCTTCAATGCTTGCCTCCCTTTTTTTAGGAATTTCCCCAGCCTGTACTACAGTATCAAGTACGCGTTGACAGACGGCACAAAGGTTGAAATATTGATGATCGATACCATAATCTTGTGCCGCAGGCTCAATGACTATCGCAACTTCGGGGACTGGTTCAAAAACTTCTTCGACAACAACGATGAAGATGTTGGACCGTTGGACCAGAAAGCTGCTGATGACGAACTGACCTGGATTAGGCAGCAGCTGGCTTCATCGAGGTGACCTTGATCTGTATGCTGTGAAACGACAAATTTTCAAATTTTTTCGGACAATTCGGATTCCGGACGCATAATAATCGTTTTGCCTGGAATCTTTTGTACAGTACGTAACTGTAAATCGTAATGTACTGTTTTATATACTGTAAATCTATGAAAACCAAGGGAAGATGTGTCCGTATTTTTATCATCAGAAAACAGCCGATTTTAGTTTTTATCTGATCAAAGTACTGTACATGGACACGGTACTGACTGAAAACACAACACACTGCTTTGTGTAAATGCATTACAGGGTAGACTGGGTAAATTTCGACCAGACAAGTTCGCATTAGGTTTGTACATGCCACACAGGTTGACTTTTTATTGGATCATCCAAGCACAACCTCGCAATCGAATTTTTTACTTTATGCTGCTCGTATAGGTATACTTTTGTTTTTTCCAGAGCTGATTATCTCTTCGTGGCCGGACATTACCCCGTCTATTCCATAGCAGAACACGGTTCCAATAAATGTTTGAAACGACGACTGAAGCCCCTACTGCTTCAGTACAGGGTTTCAGCCTATTTGGATGGTCACGATCACAATCTGCAGGTACGTACGATTCTCGCCTCGTTTTGCTGCTGGTTGGTTACCGGGGGATAAATCTGGCCAATAATATGTTATTGTCAAAAAAGAGCGCGCTTCAAGAGCACGGAACATGGATAATAGTTTCAAAATGCACGGTGCGGGTTTATTACGTTGCCGCCCTGCCACCCCAAAAACTTACATGCTAACACGGCATTACAACTATAATGTACGTACATACAGTATACGTACGTACAGGTAGGGTATATGTTGATCAGCTTCCCCTCCCTCCCCCATTTAGCCTACCGTTCATGTTGTTTTCAGTACATACGACACCGCGAAAATGGCTGGACCATGCACTACGTAGTTTCTGGCTTGGGATCGCGAGAGGACGCTTCGGACCGACATCGACACACGGTTCCGCAGACGGCACTCAAATTCCACTACCCGAAGCACGCGAATCTTATCGGCGAATATTTCGGCAATGGTGGCTACGTGTACGCGAAACTGAATCGAACACTTGCCCAGTTCAAATTCTTGGACGGCAAGAACAGGGAGTTGTATGAATTTGTGATATCGCCGAGATGAGCTATGTGTGTTACCCATCCATGTTGGTCTTTTATCTAGGACAATATACATACAGTATGTTATGTATGTACTCTACGCATACATAGTGCATCGGGTTGGATATTGAAAATTAACCGTTTAGTAACACAATTGGTGCAAATAAAGTAGTATCGAATACCCACAGCAAAGCACACATTTTACGATACTGTATCATGTACTGTAGGCTACTATGCGTGTTCTTTTATGTGTGTGTCCAGTCCACCCTATTGTGGATATCGCATCTCCCACGATGGGAAAAAGAACCGATGCATCCCACGTATAAAAAGCTAAGATATTATACAGGGTGTCCGTTTTGGATATGAAATGTCGTTTGCAGTTATAACTTGGGAACCACAAGAGTTAAAGCGGCGAAAATTTTTTTACAGATACCCAACAATATGCCTAAACGTGTGTAAAAATTTCGTCCCAAAATTCTAATCTGAACATAAGATATTGGTACTTCAAGTTTTGACCACGAAAATCAGAAGTTTTTGGATCAGAAGTCTGGTGTTCAGACGAATCTTTGTGACATCTTCAACATAATGTCATGCAGTTGCATGTGGGAATACACACGAATATTATTTTACAGTTCTGGGGAAATCTTCAGCTTACTAGAACATGGTAGCTTGTTCGGGAGAAATTCCTCCAGGAAAAGTTGGGGAGTCAGATATGGCGAGCGCCGAGCAGTACTGGATGACTACTGCCAGGCTACTGCTGGTTTGGTTTTGTCTGAGTTGAGTTTTGCAGTGAACCGATATGTGCATGCAGCAAGTCAGGAAAGAAAAATGTCTCCTCTGGCATTTCCTGTTGCCCTTTCAAACAGATCCCATGTATTGACTAGCGCTATGATGAGAATGTCACAAAAATTCGTCTGAGCAGTGAGCACCAGACTTCTGATTCAAAAACTTCGGATTTTCGTGGTCGAAACTTGAGGTACCGATATATTATGTTCAGATTGGAGTTTTGAGACGAAATTTTCACACAAGGTTAGGCATATTCTTGGGTATCTGCAAGAAAATTTTTAGCATCTTAACTCTGGTGGTTCCCAAGTAATAACCCCAAACGACATTTCATATCCAAAACGGACACCCTGTAGTTTAGCTAGGGCTTATACTGTAGCTTGTGTGCGGGTGTATTGTGTGCGCATCTTGTTTCCTTTGGTGCAAAACGTTCAAATTGCTTCAATACTTTACCAGCGGACTATAGTTGTGTCAAGTCATGAGCTGGCTAAAATTGGGCGTCATATTATCATCGGTAGTCGTGGCGGCGTTGATTTTTCAGTCCGCGAAAGCAAAAGGTAATATAGAAGAAATTTTTCTCCTGTCCATGGATCAGTTTGTGCTAAAGAAATTATAGGTGGTCGCAAGCTTTATTATTACACTGTTGGTACCAGAAATCATACTCTGTATTACACACTTTTCTCAGTGCAGTTTTCTGATCCTTTGGCCCGCTAGGCCAAGGCAATACACCCTTTCATAGTAGTAGTAGTAGCAGCAGCTAAAAGTGCGTGCATCTTCCCATGTTGTACCTAGCAGCGACACTCACTTCAACTCCTGACTGCACCAAGACCGAATGCCTTCTGCATGACAGTTCGCTGCGCTTTACGCTGTTCGGTGACTGGGGTGGCCTGAGTTTCTATCCGTATCGCACATGGACCCAGGGTAATGTGGCCGATGGCATGGGTCAAATGGCCGAAAAGGAGCGCACCCACTTTCAGCTGGCCATCGGAGACAACTTCTACTTTCTTGGAGTGGACAGCGTGCATTCGTCAAGATTCCAAGTAAAGTAAAGTCGTTGAGTACGCCGAGGTGACAGAACTTTTGTCAGTGAAACATCATTCTTACGAGTTGATCAAGAAGAGTAATTGTCTTGCTAAAATACCGTATTTTTGGGTGTATAGCCCCATATACAAAAATCGAGAGGTCTGATGGGGGGTTATACACTAGGGGGATACACAATGGGGGATATACACTGGGCAAAATTTATGTTTTTGAGAGGTGTGTAGAGGCATATTTTTGAGGTCAAAAGTATGTGTTTTAGGGCATAATCGCGGTCAAAACAGGGTTATTCTAGTACAAGACATGCTCAGCTAAGCTTATAGGCATATTAGCTTGGTGTAGGAGTAGCTATAGCTAGCTTATGACCAGCTTACTCAGGTAGGCTAGGCACCTTCCAGTACATGGGGGGTTATACACCAGGGGGATATACACTGGGCAAAATTTATGTTTTGCCAATGGGGGATTATACACTGGGGGGGGGGGGGGGGATATACAATAGGGGGATAAACACCCAAAAATACGGCAACGGATCTGAAATGAAAAGGAAAACTCTTACGCTCTTACCATCTAATTTTTGACTCAAAGGAAACCTTTGAAAACGAGTATACCAACTCGTGGCTGAAGAAAATTCCATGGTACGTGGTGGCTGGTAATCATGATCATTATGGTGTGATACAGGCACAAGTCGACTACAGCCAGATGTCGGAGCGATGGTAAGAAAAAAATGGAAACCTCCAGAACGAAGGGTAAAGTAAAGCCTCAGAAAAACACCACCCTCTTTTACCTGGTCTTACGTGACCTTCAATGCTTGCCTCCCTTTTAGGAATTTTCCCAGCCTGTACTACAGTATCAAGTACGCTCTGACAGACGGCACAAAGGTTGAAATATTGATGATCGATACCGTGGTCTTGTGCGGCCCAATCAATGACTATCGCAACTACTGGGACTGGCTCAAAAGCTTCTTCGACAATAGCGATAAAGATATTGGACCTTTGGACCAGGCAGCTGCTGATGACGAACTGACCTGGATTCAGCAGCAGTTGGCTTCATCGAGGTAACCCTGATCTGTATGCTGTGAAATGGACAAATTTTCGGATTTTTCGGACAAAGGACGCAAATTTTAAATCATTTTGCTTGGAATATAATAGGGACGTAATCCCGTACTGCGCTGCGTGTTCGACTCAAGTACTGGCTGCCCAATTTTTCAGATTTCTTCTCTTGTCCTCAATTCTCTTAATTTTGCTTGTTTGTACGTACAAAATTTACAAACCATAGAAAGTTGTTTCGGAATTTTTATTTGTCCGAAAACAGCCGATGTCTTTTGTTCCAGAGCTGATTATCTTTTCGTGGCCGGACATTACCCCGTCTATTCCATAGCAGAGCACGGTTCCAGTGAATGTTTGAACCGACGACTGAAGCCCCTACTGCTCCAGTACAGGGTGTCGGCCTATTTGGATGGTCACGATCACAATCTGCAGGTACGATTCTCGCCTCGTTTTGCTGCTGGTTGGTTACCTGGGGGTGAAATGAAATCTGACCATTGTTTTCTTGTAAAGAAATAAGAAAAGGTCCACGAAAAAGCGGGGCAGTCCAGTATGGGGACCTGAAACCGGCTGATCTCCGATTTCGACGAAACCTAGCTCATTTGAAAGCGCGTAAAAAGTTATGTAAGATGCGACAATTCCGACCCTTCTGCGCTTAACCGTTAGCGAGTTACGGCCGCTCAAGTTTGGCCAACTTTAGTGACACTTTCTTACCACTGAATTTTCAGGCCTTTCTCGCATAAACGGCCATATCTCGGTAACCACTAGGGATATTCGCGTGCGGTTTTTTTTGTTCAATTCCCCATTCTTGCAAAATTATATACGTTTCGAAGAAAATTTTTAACCCCTACTGTAATCGAGATATTGAGACAAACGTGGTGTCGATTTTTTGAAAATTGGCAGCGTGAGGGCCCAACTTTGACCGAAGATTGCCAAGCTCGGCAACAGTGTACAGAGACGGCACCTAGCTCGTTAAATAGCTCAACTCTTGCTCTTTGGAATGGTATATGCCATGTCCATTCCGCTGAAGAAAAATTTTGAATTACAGGCTGTTTTTGCCGAATGTGCGATTTGAAGGTTTAAGACGGCATTTAAGCGTTTTAAAGATGTGATTTTTGAAATCTACATCAAATTCTACACAAGGTAGGTTCTTTGATTTTGGCCTATCTGAAAGCAAAATAGGCCAAAATAGACAAAGTGTTGCACTCAGTACTGCAAAAGTTCACCAAAATGACAGGTAGGCTACCCTGAACTCAGAAGGAACTCAAAAGTTCGCCAAAACTGCCCACCTTTCAATGTCTATTTGTTGTTGTAATAAATTTTTGGTGGAAACTTGAAAAAACCAAAGAACCTACCTGGTGTAGAATTTGATGTAGATTTCAAAAATCGCATCGTTAATACGCTTAAATGCCGTCTTAAACCTTCAAATCGCACATTCAGCAAAAAACAGCCTGTAATTCAAAAACAGTAATGTAACAGTAATTCAAAACTTTTCTTCAGCGGAATGGACATGGCATATACCATTCGAAAGAGCAAGAGTTGAGCTATTCAATGAGCTAGGTGCCGTCTCTGTATACCGTTGCCGAGCTTGGCAATCTTCAGTCAAAGTTAGGCCCTAAAGTTGCCAATTTTCAAAAACTGACACCACGTTTGTCTCAATATCTCGATTACGGTAGGGGTTAAAAATTTCGTTCGAAAAGTATATAATTCCGGGAAGAATGGGGAGTTGAACAAAAAAAAGCGCATGCGAATACCCCTATTGGTTGCCGAGATATGGCCGTTTATGCGCGAAAGGTCCAAAATTGAGTTGGACAAAAGTGTCACTCAAGTTGGCGAATCTTTGAGCGGCCATATCTCGCTAACGGTTAAGCGCAGAAGGGTCGAAATTGTCGCGTTTTACATAACTTTTGACGCGCTTTCGAATGAGCTAGGTTTTGTCGAAATCGGAGATCAGCCGGTTTCAGCCTTTGCCCCGCTCTTTCGTGGACCTTCTCATAAAGAGTGTGCTTCAAGAGCACAGGGGATGGATAACTAAGAATTTCTTCGATCGCAACCTGATCGCAACCTGATCGCAACTTTGTCGCGACCAACATGCGATCATTTTGCGATCAAGTTGCGATCAACTTTTTCGTTGCGATCATATTGCGATCAACTAGCAATCAAGTTGCGATCAACTAGCGATAAATTTTCGATCAACAAGCGATCAAGTGTCAAACAAGTTGCGAAGGTTCTCTTGGCGTGATGCGTCGTTTCACTTAGGACAAATGAATTGTCCACGTTTACCGCCAAGTTTGTCCGTGAACGTTGTTAATCTTTACTTGACCGCAACTTGATCGCATCCTGATCGCAACCAGCTTTTCCCCCATTTACCCAACAGTACCCTTTATTTTTTCAGCACATTCAACACAGTGAAAGTGGTTGGACCATGAACTACGTGGTTTCTGGCATGGGATCGCGAGAGGACGCTTCGGACCGACATCGACACACGGTTCCGCAGACGGCACTCAAATTCCACTACCCGAAGCACGCGAATCTTATCGGCGAATATTTTGGCGACGGTGGCTACGTGTTCGCGAAACTGAATCGAACACTTGCCCAGTTCAAATTCTTGGACGGCAAGAACAGGGAGTTGTACGAGTTTGTGATATCGCCGAGATGAAAGCAGTTTGCTAACCCACCCATGTTGGTCTTTTAAAGGGGGATCTGGCGGGAAAGTGTGTATGGGGAAGTAAATTTCGAATTTCTTAACATTTGAAAGCACCTAACCTTATGCAAAATTGCATCCTCTTTCTCGATTTAATCCCATGTTTTGCAGCCCATTTTGCCTCAATGAAGCAGGGAAACCAGAGAGAAAGTGCGAAACAGGCCAAAATGTTGCGAAATCGCCTTTGGGTTTCTGCGTCACAGAGGAAAAATCGGCTGCAAAACATGGGGTTAGATCGAAAGAGGATGAAATTTTACAAAAGCATGTGCTCTCAAATTGAAGAAAAATATGAAACTTGCTCCTCTATACACTATTCTCGCCTGATCCCCCTTTAAACTTGGAAAATACGTACTGCATAAACGTACGAAACGAATGCAACGTACGTACCTACGCACATGGTACATCGGATTGGACATTGAAAATGAATTTATTCAGCATGCGATCTACCGTATTTCGAACACCTGCATAGATTACTTTTTTGCTGCCGTCGTAAAAAACACGAAAAACAAAACACACGACAACTCAGTCGCGTCCGTTTGAAAACAATCGTTCGTTATTCGTCGCAAAGTGGCAGGTCGCCTAATTGTCGCCTTCACCACACCTACGATTTGCCCTTAATCTTTGCTCCTGACACGGTACGTACATACTACATAGGTACTGCATAGAAGGTGGCAGATCTGTTCTTGATCCGGATATCTTAAAGGCGGGGGGTAACGTTACGAACGAACAGGTATTTTCAGAAATGCTCCCCACCATATAATAGAGAATTTTTTTCTGCCCATATGCGTAATATGTCAAAATGTTGTAGCTCCTTGCGTTGTTGAGGTACGTAATTTTTTCGGCATCCATTTCCCATAGCTGTGAACCATAGAAAAGCGTCGAGGCGTACGGGTGACAGTCATGCGTTCTGCGCGGTATTTCCAAGCGATGCAACAAATGCGCTCGAACGTAGGTGACGATAGTTTTATATATCCTGCTCAATAGCTCATGGTGTTATTTTGCAAATTTTTTTTTATTTTCTCCTCGTTTCTTTGTGCCACGGACATTTAGAGCGTCCATGACAGAGCCGTTTTCGAAACCGCGCAGAACGCACGACAGTCACCTGTACGCCTCGACGCTTTACTGTGGTTCACAGCTATGGGAGATGGATGCCGAAAAAATGACGTACCTCAACAACGCAAGGAGCTACAACATTTTGACATATGACGCATATGGGCAGAAAAAAATTCTCTATTCAATGGTGGGGAGCATTTGTGAAAATACCTGTTCGTTCGTAACGTTACCCCCCGCCTTTAAAAAAGTTTAAATCAGAACGAACAATAACTTATTCAGTTTCTTCCCTGACTTGTCATTTTCTTGCAGTTATTTGATTATTGACTCGCCGCCATTCATAACCTCTCTCTACAACTATTCACAATTTTGTTTTTTAAAACAATCGTCATGCGGTTCACATTTGCTGTAACCTCGTTGACGATTTGCATATGGCTACTTGTCAACCGGATCTCACTGGTAAGAGGATGCGGCACAACAGTTGTCACAACTACAACTACAACGACGACTACTACCACTACATCAGGTGAGTCGTTACGCTACTACAGGTACGCCATGAGGTAAGGTACTTACATAATGCATGTACGAACATACTAGTACGAAGCAAGCGTAGACAAGAGAAAGCGATAAACATTGTACGTACGTACATGCCTAGGTGACCGACAACATTAAAATCTCGGCTCGATCAATGCAATAAGAAATTCAATTTTGACGCAAAAATACCATACGACTTAGAATAGGATCCTATCCAGTCGACTGGCCCAAATTATCTCTCCTCCACCTTTTGAACGAGGTCCGTTCTAAGCATGTCTTGCATGTTCACTAAGAAAGTGAAAATTTAGTAGCTTGTAGGCCTACCTCACCAATTTTGCATAGAAGCAAAAATATTCTTTATCAATTTTGCAGCCTGCTCATTCACCCTGAGCGGAACTGACAACACCGCCTCTACGTTCACCAATGTCCAGTGCACAGCCACGGATTGCAACCCGACCGCCTGCACTTGCACCATCCAGAACGGCGTCACTTCGTCCGTGAACCGAGGATCAACCGGGGCGGGAGTTGGCTGGATCTGCAACCTTAAAGGGGGATCTGGCGAGAAATAGTTATGGCGGAGTCAAGTTTCATACTTTTTACTTAAGTACATTTGAAGCACCTACACCTTTAAAATTGTATCCTCTTTCGATCTAATCCCATGTTTTAGAGCCAATTTTGCCTCTGTGATGCAGGGAACGAATCTGTTGGTTATAGTTAGACAGAAGATTTCTCAACATTTTGGGCCGCTATTTTGCGCATTCTAACTGGTTCCGTGCTTCACAGAGGCAAAATCGGCTCCTAAACATGGGATGAGATGGAAAGAGGATGCAATTTTACATAGGTGAGTGCTTTCAAATGAAATTAGAAACTTGCCTCCCCATTCAAACTTTTTTCCCGCCAGATCCCCCCTTTAGCGGGAATATCATTCAGTCGCTGATCGCCATCACCGATTCAACCGGATGTGCCGTTAACGCACCAGCGTCCGGCCAGGATTTCGGGCTCACCTGCAACAACGGCGTCTTGACTTCCAGCAATCTGGCCACAACCACCAACACTGCGGTCACTCGCTCCGGCATCACCGCCATTTCCTGTCCCAGTACCACCAACGTGCAACAGTGCCCGTGATTACATACTACCAAGGATGTATGAGTAAGAATAGTCCGCTGCATGGCCCGCGCAGATCGATCCCTGTCTGGAAACGTCGTCATAGAAATAATCGAACGAAACAATAATCGATAATATAAATGTACGATCGTACATTGATATATACGATCACTACATGACAATACATGATCGTACATAATAATATTCGAATGTATAAATGTACGATCGTATATATCAATGTACGATCGTATATATCAATGTACGATCGTATATATCAATGTACGATCGTACATATCAATGTACGATCGTAATGTACGATCGTACGATCGTACATTGATATATACGATCGTACATTGATATGTACGATTATCTGAGCTCGGAAAGCGCGCGCAATCTCCAAGCAGACAAACAAACTCTCGCTGAGTGGACTGCACGCACAGACTTTAGCGTGACATGTGCATACCTTGGCCGTTAGTAGCTGACGCCATGCTGGTGATTCGAAGCTGAGAAGAAGCGCTAAATCTTGCTGACATAGACAATGCTTATTGATTCCAGTAGACGACAAGGGAACACAAAAAACTTTGGAAATTTCCTTTACTCTGCTCTGCGTGGAGATTGCGCGCGCTTTTCGAGCTAAGATAATCGTATATTTCTATGTACGATCGTGAATAGTAATGTACGATCGTATATATCAATGTACGATCGTACATTGATATATACGATCGTACATTGATATGTACGATCGTACATTGATATGTACGATCGTACATTGATATATACGATCGTACATTGATATGTATGATCGTACATTGATATATACGATCGTACATTTATACATTCGAATATTATTATGTACGATCATGTATTGTCATGTGGTGATCGTATATATAAATGTACGATCGTACATTTATATTTTCGATTATTGTATCGTTCGATTATTTCTATGACGACGTTTCCAGACAGGGATCGATCTGCGCGGGCCATGCAGCGGACTATTCTTACTCATACATCCTTGATACTACTGTTAGGGTACTGCGGGGTAAACCCGGCCATGGGAAAATTCGGCCACCTTAGCTTTAGGGCTGCAGATCTCAGCAAGCAATTGTACCGATTCAGACAAATGTTATGTCAATCGGTGCCTCGAAACTCTCCTCTTTCAAATGAGCCATTGGGTGTCATCATTCGCTGAAACAACAAGTTGACAGGAGCTTTAGGTGACCGGGTTTACCTCATAGTACCCTAATTTGATTGCAATTCGAATGTACAGAACTGTAAAGTTTTCGCCCGTAAAAAACAAACATCAAAATTCAGTGTCCTGATGGCTGATACCGTTATCTTGCACGTAAAAAAACAACATGGTATAGAATTTTATGACCGATACCTGCTTGTGTCAACGTCACCGAAGGGTTCGGAAACCTTTTTGCCTACGTAAAATAGTAACCTACGGTATGTTTATGTACTATGCGCGTTTCGCCTCAGGGGTGTAGTCGACAAGTAGTAGTCTGTCGCTGCCTTGGGGGCATTTTTGTCGTCTTTGTTATTGCCATCGAAGACAATTGAATGTGACGTATTGATCCGGTAAAAAATGTCTGTGTATTTTGCGAAAATTGATACTGATGCTTTTGGTAAAACAGTACAACATACGTGATACGGCCTGGCTGCCTATGCATACGGATAGTTTTATTTTTTGATTCAAATGCAACATACTGCGTACTGTACACACGCATATTTCCATGATCGATCGCACTTAGATCGCATATCTATCTACCAACAGAACAAAAAAAAGACACTCTACAATCACTGTGCTAAAGCGAACACGCATTCCAACTTCATCTACGTTCATCATGCACTTGATAAGAATAGTAACCAGGCGACTCAACAGTATCAAGCAAGCAAGCAAACACTTCGATCCAAACATCCGTACGTACTACGTAATGTACATACTTTTACTAAGTAAACTCGCTTACAGTGCAGTGGGCGGCAGAAATTCATACAAGTACACATTTCGCCTTCATCCGTATCATACGTTTGAGTTGAGACATTTGCATTATCAAGATTATACAGATCATTCAACGAAACACATGGCAGACTTTGTTGGTAATCAACTGTAAACTACATACGGATCCTATTCCAATCTCAACCAACGGGCTACACAACAGCGAAAAACAAAACACCATTATCATCGTCTGCGACATGCATGAACTTGTACACGCACGTACATGTAATCAATTTTCCGCTACTACGCAGAATACGTTTCATGGCAATGCACTGTCTATAGAGCATAATGGGGTAAACCCGGCCACCCACGGTAACCGCCTTCAGTCCTCCGTACTAACTAGGTGGCCGGGTTATACCTACAGCACTACATTTCGCTCAAAATAGCATGGTAATGTGGGGTAAACCCGGCCAAAAAGTAAAGCCGGCCACCAAAGCTCCTTTGAGCTTGCTATTTCAGCAAATAATGAACCAAGTAGCGCATTTGAAAGAGGAGGTTCAAGGAATCGATCAGCAGCTGTGATACGCAGCCCTGAAACTTCACAGGTGGCCGGGTTTACCCCATAGTACCCAGTAACCTACTGCACACGTATGGCAACAGCTGTGACCGAGGATAGCGCATTCGATTCCCGTTCGGTTCGGTCCTATTTCTCTCTCCCTTCCCCTTCTGGGCCCGGCTATCGCCATACGGAACGCGGTACGTCACAACCTTACTTCACACATCACTCAACACACAGGTTATTCTCCGGCATATTCACGCCCATCTTAAAGACCGTGTTCCGATGCTTGAATCGGTAGAACGGCGTGCGTCTTCCGCCACCCTTCGGCGTCACTTCCAGATTCTGTATGTGCACGGGGCCCGGAATTCTTAAGAGACAGCGTCCAATGGCGGCGCCGAACCCTCTGACCTTCTGCGGCGAGATATTCGGGTCGTCCGGGGGCAGGCGGACACTCAGGGTGCGCGGGGTAAGGCGGGCCGTCGCGGTTTGCTGCTGCTTCTGCTGCTGTTTGGCGTAGGCCGAGAACCAGTCGCGAGCCAATTCCACCCACACATTCTGCTCCTTCTGAACGCAGGTGGGCTGCAACTCGCAGAGACGCAGGCGCGGAAAGAGGGCGAAGATTCTGAGAGGAAAAACAAACATGCAGAGAATAGGCTTGACTTATGGAATAGTTGGGGTAACGCGATTGGGTTTGTCGATAGCGACCCTGCGGTATTTAGTGAAAATTTGGATCGGTGCCTGCGCGGTCGTCGACGTCTTTTTTTATCAATTCTTCTTTTCACTCGCTCCATTTCCGCTCCCAGGTGATTGAACAAGGTCGACGACCCCGCAGACACCGATCCAAACTTTCACTAAATGCCGCGGGGTCACCATCGACCAACCCAATTCCCTTACTGCATATGGTGGATAGGCTTGAATTATGGACGAGTTGCGGTAACTCGATTGGGCTGGTCGATAGCGACCCCGCGGTAGTTTGTGTAAGTTTGGATCGGTGCCTGCGGGGTCGTTGACCTTGTTCAATCATCCGGGAGTGGAAAAGGAGCGAGTGAAAAGAAGAAATGATTACAAATGACGTCAACGGTCCCGCAGGCAACTGATCCAATCTTTCACTAAATACCGCGGGGTCGCTATCGACCAACCCAATCGCGTTACCGCAACTCGTACATAAGAGTACATGAAGCAAGGACAGAAATCCGCACCGGCTTTTCTATTTTACGCAATACGACTTGAGTTCCAAAGCGAACTCTCAGTGCCCAGACTATAGTCGGTCTGCTACAAGGTAGCGAATCGGTCTTGTGCAAAATAGCACATTTTTTCGACGTATTTTAAAGGAAATGGGATAGTTTGAAAAGATCAAACCAAACAAATAAGTACCTACATATGGTATCGAATCCATAATTTGGACGGTTTTGCCCCACGCTACCCTACAAATGCTGCACTCACTCACTTGTTGAAATCCTTGAAGATGTTGCGCCTAGTTGTGGAGAAAGGCACACGGAAGTGGGTGACCGCCTCGCAAAGCGTCTCCCTCTCCCTGTCCTCCGCTTCCAACTCCGCCACCATCGCATCCAGAAACTCGCTTCGAACCTGGAAAGAAATACCCGTAAGAGGTGCGCAGAGGCGTAATTTTTAGGTCAAAAGCAGGTCTAATAGGGCATAATTAAGGTAAAAACAGGGTTATTCTAGTACAATACACCCCCAAGCAGGCTTATAAGCATCTCAGCTTGATGTGGGAGTGGCTTATGGGTAGCTATGACCAGCTTCAATAGGCAGCTTCAGGTACACTACAGTACATATGGGGCAATGCTAAATGATAGGAGATTCCTATGGGATGGGGTAAACCCGGCCGGTTTTTTGGTAAACCCTGGAACCAATGTAGCAGCAACAACGGCCTTCCAGCAGCAGGTGGTCGGGTTTACCCCACAGTACCCCACTTCAGGGTCCGAAGAACACAGCAGTTCCAAAGCACATATGGGTCAGTCCACCTGAAACCTACAAAGCTGTTGTCATGATCATCTCCGATTTCTTTTAAATTTTGCACAGTAGTAGTACCCAGAGGGACTAGCATACCTGCCAAATTTCAGCGCCCAGCTCCTTGTGGTTCCAGTGATATGACCCTCCAAAGTTGGGGTTTGGAGCCACTTCGAGCATAAACAAGCAATCTTCAAACTTGAGTATCTCACCAACCAGCCAGAGGAATGGTGGCTTATGGGATATCATTTGAAAGCTATTGATGAGATCTTTCAGATGGTCTCGCAAAATTTTTCCCTAGCTATAACCCTTTAGGGGGTACAGGTGTTTCTATACTTAATCCTTGATTATCTCAAAATTATCATCTCCGATTTTGTTTTTGAGGTGATTTTTGGAAAGGACGCACCTAATTTACCCTATATGAAATTTTTTGTGCTGTTTTTTTGCCTATAAGCCTGAAAATTTGCGAAACTGTGAAATTTTCTACCTCGCCGCGAGCCATAGAAATCTGCCAATGTTGATAAAACTGGCCCTTTATGCAGTCACAATTCAGTTCTCAGGTAATTTTTTAATGGGGAACGACTTTTTGCTTTGTCTGTTCGTTTTTGCACTGTGTATTTCCCAGATGAGTTGGAAAAAGTGGAAAACTGTGATATATTCCTTCTGCAGTATCCAATATTGGTTGCACAGTAAAGGGTTATGATGATGTTTTCATGTATTTCGATGGTATTTGTCAAAAAATGAGCCCAAAAATTGGTTGAACAATGCTAAAAAGTCGTTCCCCATTAAAAAATTACCTGAGAACTGAATTGTGACTGCATAAAGGGCCAGTTTTATCAACATTGGCAGATTTCTATGGCTCGCGGCGAGGTAGAAAATTTCACAGTTTCGCAAATTTTCAGGCTTATAGGCAAAAAAACAGCACAAAAAATTGCATATAGGGTAAATTAGGTGCGTCCTTTCCAAAAATCACCTCAAAAACAAAATCGGAGATGATAATTTTGAGATAATCAAGGATTAAGTATAGAAACACCTGTACCCCCTAAAGGGTTATAGCTAGGGAAAAATTTTGCGAGACCATCTGAAAGATCTCATCAATAGCTTTCAAATGATATCCCATAAGCCACCATTCCTCTGGCTGGTTGGTGAGATACTCAAGTTTGAAGATTGCTTGTTTATGCTCGAAGTGGCTCCAAACCCCAACTTTGGAGGGTCATATCACTGGAACCACAAGGAGCTGGGCGCTGAAATTTAGCAGGTATGCTAGTCCCGCTGGGTACTACTACTGTGCAAAATTTGAAAAAAATCGGAGATGATCATGACAACAGCCTTGTAGGTTTCAGGTGGACTGACCCATATGTATTGACCAGTTGCGCTAAGACTTGGGTGGTTGCGAAGTGGCCACGCGTATTTAGTGTAAGGCTAGATCGACTTCATTTAGTCATCTGGAAGTGAAAAAGGAGCTCGAGCTAAACAAAAAGACAACAAACGACGTCGACGACCAGGTCAGCACCGATCTAAAGTTACACCAAATACCGTGGGCCTAGTTCGGTACCAGCCAAAAGTCATAGCGCAACTGGTCAATAAACAGCGGCCTACGTACGCACCTCCCCAACCACGTCAGCACCGATCTAAGGTTGCACTAAGTACCGGGGGGGGGGGGGGCCCCTCGGTACGGGCCAAAAGTCATAGCCCAACTGGTCAATAAACAACGGCCTACGTTCATATCTCGCCGACCACGTCAGCACCGATCTAAAGTTATACGAAATACCGCGGGCTCGGTACAGGCCAAACGTCTTATCGCAACTAGTTAAAAAATAAACAGCGGCCTGTGTACCTCTGGCATGAGGAGACGGAAGGGTGTGGATTCCGGCTTGGGACGAGAACCGCACCCCAGCAGAGCTCGGGCGAAGGACTTGCCGCTGG
Organism: Epsilonema sp. ZAB3_2; assembly: GCA_030247985.1. Lineage (NCBI taxonomy): Eukaryota > Metazoa > Nematoda > Chromadorea > Desmodorida > Epsilonematidae > Epsilonema > Epsilonema sp. ZAB3_2. The sequence continues at coordinate 66,261 of JASAMW010005827.1, read as the reverse complement.
TATCGAAATGGGTGCGCTCAGACACCGAGAAACGACTCAGATCCAAAACGCGGAGGGAGGATTTGCCTGAAAAAAAAGAGAAAAGTAAGATACTGTGGTGTTACGTACTGTGTACGCATATGGCAATAGCGTCCGAGGCCAGTAGTGTATGTAAACTAGTTTGGCTAGGCACGTATCCAAGGCGAGTGTAGCCATCTGTCTCTGGGACGGCACCTGGTGGTGTGTCTAAGTCCACAGCTGTGTGACCAAGGGTAGCGGGTTCGATTCCCGTTCAGACCGATTTCTCTCCCCCCCCCCCCTCTTTCGGGGCCCGACTTTGGCTATCGCCATGTGAAACGCGGCAGGTCACAGTGGGATAAACCCGGCCACCTAATACTGAAAACGGAAGGCCGTTCTTTCTACGTGGAACGTCGTGGGTGGCCAGGTTTATCCCAGCAATAAACCGGCCTGGTTTACCCCAAGCTACCCCACAGCTCCATGCTTCAACACGAAAATAACCCATCCCGTACCTTCCAATGCCACACCCAGCACTTTTGTGATTTTGAAGTTCTTCGGCCCGCGCATACAGCCGGCCATACTGAAGCGTCTGAGCTCTTCGCAGAGTGAAATGACGTTGAAACAGGTGAGCAGCTCCTTTTCGGTTATACGGGGCTCGCCAGAACTCCACAGCATGTGCAAGTCTTGCAAACTGTCGGTCCATGAGCCTGGAAGGAAGAAAACAAGCAGGTCTTAAAAAGGCTTTAACCAGCTCCGTAAGGCCCTGACCCGCAGGGCCCGCGGGTCACCCGCGGGTCACCCGAGGGTCACCCGAGGGTCACCCGCGGGTCACCCGCGGGTCATCCGGAACCGAATAGAAGCGCCGGCGGAAAAGAAGAAAATTATTGATCCAACCAATGACTGCGGGTGACCCGCGGGTGACCCTCGGGTGACCCGTGGGTGACCCTCGGGTGACCCGCGGGTGACCCTCGGGTGACCCGCGGGTGACCCTCGGGTGACCCGCGGGTGACCCGCGGGTGACCCGCGGGTGACCCTCGGGTGACCCGCGGGCCCTGTGGGTCAGGGCCTTACGGAGCTGGTTAAGTAGTTTTGAGATTTTTGATAAGATGAGTGATTGAGGAGCTTATTTGCAGAAGATGGGTGGCTTTTCAGATATGCTGTATGGGAGATTAGCTAATGTTTGTCCTGAGGGCCAAACATGAGTGATGCCCTTACAATAGGCAGGTTTTAGGGAATTGTTGCAAAGGTGGAGTGGTGGAGCAGCTTAGAATTGCGCTGGTTTTTTGTGAGAAGCGACCTGAGTGGTTGGCTGGAGTGATTGAGGAGCTTATTTGCAGAAGATGGGTGGCTTTTCAGATATGCTGTATCGGAGATTAGCTAATGTTTGTCCTGAGGGCCAAACATGAGTGATGCCCTTACAATAGGCAGGTTTTAGGGAATTGTTGCAAAGGTGGAGTGGTGGAGCAGCTTAGAATTGCGCTGGTTTTTTGTGAGAAGCGACCTGAGAGGTTGGCTGGAGTGATTGAGGAGCTTATTTGCAGAAGAGGGTGGTGGCTTTTCAGATATGCTATATGGGAGATTAGCTAATGTTTGTCCTGAGGGCCAAACATGAGTGATGCCCTTACAATAGGCAGGTTTTAGGGAATTGTTGCAAACGTGAAGTGTTGGAGCAGCTTAGAATTGCGCTGGTTTTTTGTGAGAAGCGACCTGAGAGGTTGGCTGATGTTTGTCTTGAGAGTTGGTTAACCCCTCCGCCTTAAAAACCTTTCGGTCCTGTCAGGCGGAATGGGTAAAGCAGGTTCGTAAGCAGAGAAAAACGGTGTGCATAATCGGGGAAGTACAGTATCAGGGGACACAGCACCATATTGGTCACATATTCACAGTTTCGTTGACATGAACCTGAATCTGCGTTTCTATTGGATTTATCCAGAGGCATTTTCATCCATTGTCGTAAATCGTGCTTTCCTGCACTGGTATTGATTTGTCATTATTTGAGGAATCTTTAGCTGATTTTTGCATAATTGATGCTACTGGCACCATACAGACGTGATCTGTCTTTTGGCGCCTTATGAGGCGATCTTTTGTTGTTTCTTGCTGCAGTAGCTAAACAACCATGCATGCTCCCATAATAATTTGGTTTCTGTTTAGCTATTGCAAAATGCACACAATCCCATTCTGCATTTCTATTGGATTTTTCCATAAGTACGTATTTTCGTATTGTTGTAAATCGTGCTTTCCTGCACTGGTATTGGTTTGTATCACTATTTGAGGAATCTTTATCTGATCTTTGCACAAGTGATGTTACTGGCACCATTACAGGTGATCTGTCTTTTGGCACCCCATGAGGCGATCTTTCGTTGTTTCTTGCAGTAGCTAAACAAACATGCATGCGCCCATAATATTTGGTTTCTGTTTAGCTATTGCAAAATGCACACAATCCAGAAATGAATCTATTGTACAGCTATAAGTACTGTATCTGCTGAGAGCTTCTTTTCAAAATTACCTGCTTTTTCTCTCCTGCCATTTGAGATGTTCTTCATCCACAGTATTCCACGCATTTTTTGTTGAATAGCTCTTGAACACGCACTCCTTCCAAAAGCAGACGTGGCACGGTTTTGAGGGTGGGGGTCTGTAGTGGGGGTTGCAGGAGGTAAAGTGGGGGGGGGGGGGGTTGGTACCACAAAAAAATTTTTTGGCCACGTACCCCCAGATTTTTTACGTACCCCCAAGAAAAAAAACCTCAGTCCCCCATATTTACGTACCCCCAACTGTAAATGGTGTACTACATAACCCCACAAAGTCTATATCTATCCCCAGAAAAAAATGAGCATTATTTTTTTGCACACAGTGCAACAGTTTTTATTGTGCACCTTGTAATTATTTATACAAAATGCAGTGGTGGGTTGTGGGATAAGAGTGGTGTGTAAGTATTTCTGGATTGTGTGCATTTTGCAATAGCTAAACAGAAACCAAATTATTATGGGAGCATGCATGATTGTTTAGCTACTGGCAAGAAGACAACGAAAGATCGCCTAATGGGGTGTCAAGAAGACAGATCACCTGTAATGTGCATCATACTTGTGCAGAAGAAAGATTCCTCAAAGAGTGATCCATTTACAACAATATGAAAATACGTACTTATGGATAAATCACAATGGGTTGTGTGCATTTTGCAATAGCTAAACAGAAACCAAATTATTATGGGAGCATGCATGGTTGTTTAGCTACTGCAGCAAGAAACAACAAAAGATCGCCTCAAAGGCGCCAAAAGACAGATCACGTCTGTATGGTGCCAGTAGCATCAATTATGCAAAGATCAGCTAAAGATTCCTCAAATAGTGACAAATCAATACCAGTGCAGGAAAGCACGATTTACGACAATGGATGAAAATGCCTCTGGATAAATCCAATAGAAACGCAGATTCAGGTTCATGTCAACGAAACTGTGAATATGTGACCAATATGGTGCTGTGTCCCCTGATACTGTACTTCCCCGATTATGCACACCGTTTTTCTCTGCTTACGAACCTGCTTTACCCATTCCGCCTGACAGGACCGAAAGGTTTTTAAGGCGGAGGGGTTAACCAACTCTCAAGACAAACATCAGCCAACCTCTCAGGTCGCTTCTCACAAAAAACAGCGCAATTCTAAGCTGCTCCAACACTTCACCTTTGCAACAATTCCCTAAAACCTGCCTATTGTAAGGGCATCACTCATGTTTGGCCCTCAGGACAAACATTAGCTAATCTCCCATATAGCATATCTGAAAAGCCACCACCCTCTTCTGCAAATAAGCTCCTCAATCACTCCAGCCAACCTCTCAGGTCGCTTCTCACAAAAAACCAGCGCAATTCTAAGCTGCTCCACCACTCCACCTTTGCAACAATTCCCTAAAACCTGCCTATTGTAAGGGCATCACTCATGTTTGGCCCTCAGGACAAACATTAGCTAATCTCCCATACAGCATATCTGAAAAGCCACCCATCTTCTGCAAATAAGCTCCTCAATCACTCCAGCCAACCACTCAGGTCGCTTCTCACAAAAAACCAGCGCAATTCTAAGCTGCTCCACCACTCCACCTTTGCAACAATTCCCTAAAACCTGCCTATTGTAAGGGCATCACTCATGTTTGGCCCTAGGACAAACATTAGCTAATCTCCCATACAGCATATCTGAAAAGCCACCCATCTTCTGCAAATAAGCTCCTCAATCACTCATCTTATCAAAAATCTCAAAACTACTTAACCAGCTCCGTAAGGCCCTGACCCACAGGGCCCGCGGGTCACCCGAGGGTCACCCGCGGGTCACCCGCGGGTCACCCGCGGGTCACCCGAGGTCACCCGTAGGGTCACCCGCGGGTCACCGAGGGTCACCCACGGGTACCCGAGGGTCCGCGGTCCCCGCAGTCATTGGTTGGATCAATAATTTTCTTCCTTTTCCGCCGGCGCTTCTATTCGGTTCCGGATGACCCGCGGGTGTGCCGCGGGTGACCCTCGGGTGCCCCTCGGGTGACCCGCGGGTGTCCCGCGGGCCCTGCGGGTCAGGGCCTTACGGAGCTGGTTAAAGCCTTTTTAAGACCTGCTTGTTTTCTTCCTTCCAGGCTCATGGACCGACAGTTTGCAAGACTTGCACATGCTGTGGAGTTCTGGCGAGCCCCGTATAACCGAAAAGGAGCTGCTCACCTGTTTCAACGTCATTTCACTCTGCGAAGAGCTAGACGCTTCAGTATGGCCGGCTGTATGCGCGGGCCGAAGAACTTCAAAATCACAAAAGTGCTGGGTGTGGCATTGGAAGGTCGGGATGGGTTATTTTCGTGTTGAAGCATGGAGCTGTGGGGTAGCTTGGGGTAAACCAGGCCGGTTTTTGTGGGATAAACCTGGCCACCCACGACGTTCCACGTAGAAAGAACGGCCTTCCGTTTTCAGTATTAGGTGGCCGGGTTTATCCCACTGTGACCTGCCGCGTTTCACATGGCGATAGCCAAAGTCGGGCCCCGAAAAGAGGGGGGGGGGGGGGAGAGAATCGGGTCTGAACGGGAATCGAACCCGCTACCCTTGGTCACACAGCTGTGGACTTAGACACACCACAGGTGCCGCCTCCCAGAGACAGATGGCTACACTCGCCTTGGATACGTGCCTAGCCAAACTATTTACATACACTACTGGCCTCGGACGCTATTGTCATATGCGTACACAGTACGTAACACCACAGTATCTTACTTTTCTCTTTTTTCAGGCAAATCCTCCCCTCCCGTTTTGGATCTGAGTCGTTTCTCGGTGTCTGAGGCACCCATTTCATACCAGCGGCAAGTCCTTCGCCCCGAGCTCTCTGGTGCCGTTCTGTCCAAGCCGGAAATCCACACCCTCGTCTCCTCATGCCAAGGTACACACCGCTGTTGTTTTTTCTAGTTCGATAAGACGTTTGGCCTGTACCGACCCGCGTATTCGTATAACTTTAGATCGTGCTGACGTGGTCGGCGAGATATGAACGAGGCCGTTGTTTATTACATTGGGCTTGACTTTTGGCCCGTACTGAGGTGCCCCCCCCCCCCGGTACTTAGTGCATACCTTAGCGGTGCTACGTGGTGGGGAGGTGCGTACGTAGGCCGCTGTTTATTGACCAGTTGGCTATGACTTTTGGCTGGTACCGAACTAGGCCCACGGTATTGGTGTAACTTTAGATCGGTGCTGACCTGGTCGTCGACGTCTTTTTGTCTTTTTGTTTAGCTCGAGCTCTTTTCCTCCAGAGACTAAATGAGTGATCTACCTACACTAAATACGCGTGGCCACTTCGCAACGACCCAAGTCTTAGCGCAACTGGTCAATACATATGGGTCAGTCCACCTGAGACCTACAAGGCTGTGTCATGATCATCTCATTTTTCAAATTGCACAGTAGTAGTGACCCAGCGGGACTAGCATACCTGCTAAATTCAGCGCCAGCTCCCTTTGGTTCCAGGATATGACCCTAAAGTTGGGGTTTGGAGCCACTTGTTAAGTAGTTTTGAGATTTTTGATAAGATGAGTGATTGAGGAGCTTATTTGCAGAAGATGGTGGTGGCTTTTCAGATATGCTGTATGGGAGATTAGCTAATGTTTGTCCTGAGGGCCAAACATGAGTGATGCCCTTACAATAGGCAGGTTTTAGGGAATTGTTGCAAAGGTGGAGTGGTGGAGCAGCTTAGAATTGCGCTGGTTTTTTGTGAGAAGCGACCTGAGTGGTTGGCTGGAGTGATTGAGGAGCTTATTTGCAGAAGAGGGTGGTGGCTTTTCAGATATGCTATATGGGAGATTAGCTAATGTTTGTCCTGAGGGCCAAACATGAGTGATGCCCTTACAATAGGCAGGTTTTAGGGAATTGTTGCAAAGGTGAAGTGTGGAGCAGCTAGAATTGCGCTGGTTTTTTGTGAGAAGCGACCTGAGAGGTTGGCTGATGTTTGAGGAGCTTATTTGCAGAAGAGGGTGGTGGCTTTTCAGATATGCTGTATGGGAGATTAGCTAATGTTTGTCCTGAGGGCCAAACATGAGTGATGCCCTTACAATAGGCAGGTTTTAGGGAATTGTTGCAAAGGTGAAGTGTTGGAGAGCTGAATTGGCTGGTGAGAAGCGACCTGAGAGGTGCATAAGAAAAATAAAAATGTGACGAAAATTGAGACACTCACAGACTAGTTATTTTGTGCTTTTGCTCGTTGCTGAGCAGCGGCGCTATTGCATTGAAGAATCACAGGGGAAAAATTGTGCATAGTCGTGGAAAGGGAAGGATTTTCTTCTGAAAGGATGGTATCTTCAACAGCAATTCAAAAGGAGAACTCTCTTTTGGAAGGAGGTTAAGAGCGATTCAATAAAACAATGCTGGAATACTGGGATGAGAACATCTCAAAGGCAGGAAAGAAAAGCAGGTAATTTTGAAAAGAAGCTCTGAGCAGATACAGTACTTATAGCTGTACAAAGATCTTTCTGGATTGTGTGCTTTGCAATAGCTAAACAGAAACCAAATTATTATGGGAGCATGCATGATTGTTTAGCTACTGCAAGAAACAACAAAAGATCGCCTCAAGGCGCCAAAAGACAGATCACCTGTAATGGTGCCAGTAACATAACTTTTGCAAAGATCAGCTAAAGATCCTCAAATAGTGACAAATCAATACCAGTGCAGGAAAGCACGATTTACGACAATGGATGAAAATACCTCTGGATAAATCCAATAGAAACGCAGATTCAGGTTCATGTCAACGAAACTGTGAATATGTGACCAATATGGTGCTGTGTCCCCTGATACTGTACTTCCCCGATTATGCACACCGTTTTTCTCTGCTTACGAACCTGCTTTACCCATTCCGCCTGACAGGACTGAAAGGTTTTTAAGGCGGAGGGGTTAACCAACTCTCAAGACAAACATCAGCCAACCTCTCAGGTCGCTTCTCACAAAAAAACAGCGCAATTCTAAGCTGCTCCAACACTTCACCTTTGCAACAATTCCCTAAAACCTGCCTATTGTAAGGGCATCACTCATGTTTGGCCCTCAGGACAAACATTAGCTAATCTCCCATATAGCATATCTGAAAAGCCACCACCCTCTCCTGTAAATAAGCTCCTCAATCACTCCAGCCAACCTCTAGGTCGCTTCTCACAAAAAACCAGCGCAATTCTAAGCTGCTCCACCACTTCACCTTTGCAACAATTCCCTAAAACCTGCCTATTGTAAGGGCATCACTCATGTTTGGCCCTCAGGACAAACATTAGCTAATCTCCCATATAGCATATCTGAAAAGCCACCACCCTCTTCTGCAAATAAGCTCCTCAATCACTCCAGCCAACCACTCAGGTCGCTTCTCACAAAAAACCAGCGCAATTCTAAGCTGCTCCACCACTCCACCTTTGCAACAATTCCCTAAAACCTGCCTATTGTAAGGGCATCACTCATGTTTGGCCCTCAGGACAAACATTAGCTAATCTCCCATACAGCATATCTGAAAAGCCACCACCATCTTCTGCAAATAAGCTCCTCAATCACTCATCTTATCAAAAATCTCAAAACTACTTAAAGCCTTTTTAAGACCTGCTTGTCGTCTTGACAATAATGAAGCTTGCATTTAGGAGTCTCTTGCATTGGTTGAAATCTTTACCAATTCAAGCCAAGTATTGACCACAAATTTTTATATTGACCTTCAATATAACAAGAGCTGATGCAAACAGATACAAGTGAACAGTACGTTAATGCAAAAAAGAGGTTTGAAGCATAGGGGCCATAAGTCAGGTATTGGTGTACTCGTTATGCCAAAGATGTTTTGAGAAACACGAAAATTGCAGTCTATTTAAACTGTTTCCTAAAATTATGTCTTTCTAATTTTGTTGAGTTTAGTGTGGCTTGAAATAATACAAATGTGTGCAAATGTTGAATAAGTTATGTCATAACTAATAATGGGGTAGGCAGGTGATAAAATTGGATAAGTAATGCTAGGCAATTAATCATATGTTTTGGTAGGAAAAGGTCTTAAAAAGCTGGGTTAAGTAGTTTTGAGATTTTTGAAAGATGAGTGATTGAGGAGCTTATTTGCAGAAGATGGGGGTGGCTTTTAGATATGCTGATGGAGATAGCTAATGTTTGTCCTGAGGGCAAACATGAGTGATGCCCTTACAATAGGCAGGTTTTAGGGAATTGTTGCAAAGGTGGAGGGTGGAGCAGCTTGAATTGCGCTGGTTTTTGTGAGAAGCGACCTAGTGGTTGGCTGGAGTGAGAGGAGCTATTTGCAGAAGAGGGGGTGGATTGTCAGATATGCTGTATGGGAGATTAGCTAATGTTTGTCCTGAGGGCCAAACATGAGTGATGCCCTTACAATAGGCAGGTTTTAGGGAATTGTTGCAAAGGTGGAGTGGTGGAGCAGCTTAGAATTGCGCTGGTTTTTTGTGAGAAGCGACCTGAGAGGTTGGCTGGAGTGATTGAGGAGCTTATTTGCAGAAGAGGGTGGTGGCTTTTCAGATATGCTATATGGGAGATTAGCTAATGTTTGTCCTGAGGGCCAAACATGAGTGATGCCCTTACAATAGGCAGGTTTTAGGGAATTGTTGCAAACGTGAAGTGTTGGAGCAGCTTAGAATTGCGCTGGTTTTTTGTGAGAAGCGACCTGAGAGGTTGGCTGATGTTTGTCTTGAGAGTTGGTTAACCCCTCCGCCTTAAAAACCTTTCGGTCCTGTCAGGCGGAATGGGTAAAGCAGGTTCGTAAGCAGAGAAAAACGGTGTGCATAATCGGGGAAGTACAGTATCAGGGGACACAGCACCATATTGGTCACATATTCACAGTTTCGTTGACATGAACCTGAATCTGCGTTTCTATTGGATTTATCCAGAGGCATTTTCATCCATTGTCGTAAATCGTGCTTTCCTGCACTGGTATTGATTTGTCATTATTTGAGGAATCTTTAGCTGATTTTTGCATAATTGATGCTACTGGCACCATACAGACGTGATCTGTCTTTTGGCGCCTTATGAGGCGATCTTTTGTTGTTTCTTGCTGCAGTAGCTAAACAACCATGCATGCTCCCATAATAATTTGGTTTCTGTTTAGCTATTGCAAAATGCACACAATCCCATTCTGCATTTCTATTGGATTTTTCCATAAGTACGTATTTTCGTATTGTTGTAAATCGTGCTTTCCTGCACTGGTATTGGTTTGTATCACTATTTGAGGAATCTTTATCTGATCTTTGCACAAGTGATGTTACTGGCACCATTACAGGTGATCTGTCTTTTGACACCCCATGAGGCGATCTTTCGTTGTTTCTTGCAGTAGCTAAACAATCATGCATGCTCCCATAATAATTTGGTTTCTGTTTAGCTATTGCAAAATGCACACAATCCAGAAATGAATCTATTGTACAGCTATAAGTACTGTATCTGCTGCAGAGCTTCTTTTCAAAATTACCTGCTTTTTCTCTCCTGCCATTTGAGATGTTCTTCATCCACAGTATTCCACGCATTCTTTTGTTGAATAGCTCTTGAACACGCACTCCTTCCAAAAGCAGACGTGGGCACGGTTTTGAGGGTGGGGGTCTGTCAGTGGGGGTATGCAGGAGGTCAAAAGTGGGGGGGGGGGGGGGTGTTGCGTACCCCCACCCAAAAAAATTTTTTTGGCCACGTACCCCCAGATTTTTTACGTACCCCCAAGAAAAAAACCTCACGTACCCCCAGCATATTTACGTACCCCCAACTGTAAATGGTGTACTACATAACCCCACAAAGTCTATATCTATCCCCAGAAAAAAATGAGCATTATTTTTTTGCACACAGTGCAACAGTTTTTATTGTGCACCTTGTAATATTTATACAAAATGCAGTGGTGGGTTGATAAGAGTGGTGTGTAAGTATGTGTTCGAATCGAATTTCCACTGTTGAATACTTTAGCAACTTGTCTAGAATGATAGGGATAAACCATTATATAAAACTATTCACTACATTGTGCAACTACAAACAACAATTCTTGACAATGCATGCACTTTGTGGAGTATGCAAAAAGTCTGAGCATGGATGTAAGCCAGAGGAAAAAAGGGTGGGGGTACGTGTCCTGGCAGACAAACTGCTGATTTCAAGTTTGGGGTTACGCGGTGGGGATACGTAGTGCTGTTTTTTTTCTGGGGGTACGCGGGGGTATGTTGCTTTTCATTTTTCCTGGGGTACGGGTGGGGGTATGGAGAGGTAGGGGTGGGGGTGCGTTCAACATACCCCCCCCCTCACCCCCAGGCCCACGTCTGCAAAAGAGAGTTCTCCTTTTGAATTGCTGTTGAAGATATGATCCTTTCAGAAGAAATTCCTTTCCTTTCTCACTGACTATGCACAATTTTTCCCCTGTGATTCTTCAATGCAATAGCACCGCTGCTCAGCAACTGAGCAAAAGCACAAAATAACTAGTCTGTGACGTGTCTCAATTTTCGTCACATTTTTATTTTTCTTATGCAAATTCCACTCTTTAACACACTGTTCCTTTCATGTAAATTATTCTTGCATCAACTGTCGACATTTCCTATGCAAATTACTCCCTAAAGCACATGTTTTTCCCTTTTCCCCTATATGCAAATTATTTCCTCTGAGCTCAACTACTTATCCTGTGTTTTCATCGTTTTCCCAGTTCGTCGCGATGGTGTAGGCGATAGAGCTTTCGTCTTCTAATCCTACAGGATGGGCCGGTGTGAGATTCGAACCCGGGATCGACCAAATTTTTCGCAAAACCCAAAACGTCAACGAAACACTAAAATCTACAAAACGTCAACGAAACACTAAACACTCCGACCCGTCAACGAAACTTTGTAATGGGACGTATCGCCGCCACATACGTAGGATCGCCAAATTGAAAATTTGAAATTTCTCCTATACCTACACAGTACGTAACCCTATCCTACAGCATACTACGTAAGACCCCTATACCCCTATGGTGAGGGCAACTCAACATGGTAGCCCTTACGACTGAGGTCGTAAGGGCAAAAACAAGTATGGACCAGTTGCGCTAAGAAATCAAGGGTGGTCGCGAACTGATCCGCTCTGTGTCACAGTTTTTCTTCAGTGCATTTTTCCCTTTCCCCTTACCACCGATCAAAAATTGCACTGGAAAAGTGAAATACAGCAGGGGTTAGCTCGCCAACACCCATAATTCTTAGCGCAACTGGTCCATATCTCATCTCATGGGGTAAATTCGGTCACCCCCTCATTTTTGTCACCAGTCTGTGTCTATTCAGAGTCTGTCTAGTTCGTCCTGCCACACAAACCCTTTCACCGGCTATTCGCTACATGCATTCAGAATTCGGCTATTCGCTACCTGCGTTTAGAATTATGGGTAGTCTCTAGTCGCGAGCGAACCCCACTGATTTTCAGTGTTTTCGGCGGTTTTTACTGTTCGGTGCTGGTAGGGCCACCACTGATCAAAACGCACTGAAAAACAGAGGGGTTAACTCGCAACCACCCAGCAGTCTTAGCGCAACTGACGAATATACACCCTACCCATACCGAGAAGCGTGTAGGTCGTAGAGAAGTCCACGAACAGTCCCTGTAGGTTGAGCTGCGTCAGTTTCCTGGGGCATCGCTTCTGCAGCCTCGACAAGGCTCTCAGCAGGTAACCCATGGTTTCCTGTGCATTTTGCGCCGGAACGTCCTCCTCAAAGATTAACTGCAGCCCCTTTAGCCCCCTGGCGCGTTCCCAGATAAACTCCAGAGCGCTGGAAATAACCCGCCAATTTTTCACGGTAATTTTCTGGGGGCGAGCGGCAGGCCCGTTGCGGGACGAGTTAACACCACCACCGCCGTTTTCCTCCTCCTCGTCTCTGATTGGCTCGTCGCAGAAATCGATTTCCGTCGGCTCCCCTGCGTCGTCTTCTGATTGGCTGCCGGCCACCCGGCGGATGGTAAGCGACAAATAGGCGACGCTCGACCAGGCGATTTCCGACGCCACCTGCCGGAGTCGACGGCAAACCAGTTGCAGGCGCCGGCGACTACGGAAGCCGTTAACTCGTCCCAAAACGTTCGCCAACACCTCATCCGGCAGTTCCAGCAGTGTGCGATCATGCGTGCGGCAATACAGCTGCATGTAGGGCCGAGCAGTGGTGGTTCGGGTCGAGTTAAAGGGGGGATGCGGCAAAGATTATTTGTCCATAGTGAACGTGTTGAGCGATTTTTGAAAATTCGTTCGGCGAACCTATGCAGTTTTTTATGCTGAATCGATCCCACCCACCTGTCTCGACGCGATTTTGCCTCTTCGCTGAGAAAACACACTTGCAAAGGCCGTTTTGCACGAAAACGTTGCGAAACACGCAATACAAGTGGGTTTTCTCTGCGAGAAGGCAAAATCGCAACGAGACAGGTGGGAGGGATCGATTCAGCATAAAAAAACTGCAGAGGGTCACCAAAAAATTTCGAAAAATCGATCATCGCCTAAAGAAAATCTTTGCCACATCCACCCTTTAAATTCGTCGTCCATCGTCGCAGCCTCGTTTTCGCCCGTCGTCGACGCGTCCTGATTGGCCGGAGAGCCTTCGAGATCGAAATCATCGATCTCACCCTCTTCTTCTTCATCACTACTGGACGATTGTGCCTTGTAACCTGCTCCGCTACCAAATTTGGCCATAAATGAATGCAAACTGCCCCTTTTAGGTCCCTGTGGCCCCTTGCGTTTTGAACTGGCAGCAGATGCCCCCTGTTGCTGATTCAAATTTGATTTTCGCGCCCTTTTTGCGGGAGGCGGAGCTTTCTTGGAGCTGCTTGCTGCTGGTTGGCTGGTGCTTGGCTGCTGCGAATTATCATCATTGTTTGATGAGTTATTAGAGTCGGAATCAGAATCATCAGACGAAGAAGGTGGGGGATTGTGTTTGCCGCCTTTTTTAGGCGATGAGCCACTACCTTTACCAGAGGTAGAAGCCATATGTAGACGTGTGTAGACTGTAGAAGTTCACTGCTTTCTTCTAGTTATGAGAATAGATTTGGTTGAAACCAGAAGAAGTGACGTCTATTATTTGTTATTATGGCAATTGGGGTCTTGCTCTATTGTGTTCTGCTGACACCTCGTTGTTTACGCTGGGGTACCCATGTTATGTGCTATTTTTATTACAACTTGTAATCAAAAAATGCAAACAATGTAGTTTTTGCACGTGTTTGTGTCTTGTGTCTGGTTTAGGCAGCCTAAGCCTTCATTATGTACGCAGGAGTGAACACACGACACAATCGCGGCTAAAATTACATTGCTTGCATTTTTTGAGTAAAATTTGTAACAAAAATACTACATAACGTACGTCGTACATATTAGTATACAAAACGACATTTTTCCTGACGTTTCAGCGAAGTTTTCGGCAAAAATTTATGTCTGCATACGTATAGTGTCGTTTTGTACGCAGTGAAGAGTGTGAAGCACATAATCTCTTGTGACACTTTTTCTTATTTCAACCAAATCTTTGAGGAAATCGAGCTGACTCCCTGTTGAGAAACACAAGATACTTTCTTTCCTTTTTCCACTTTCCGCAATCAGGCATACAAAGCCAGGAAGATGTGCAGACGTTTTTCGGCTTCTATTTACAGGAAATTGAGCTATTCCTCTGCTTTTCTTTCATATTCATTTCACAGTTCTTGTTTTGTTCTTCACTTCACCTTTCTTCTTTTTACATTTTTCATAAATCGGGCGTAACAGCATTCATAGCTTTGCGAGGATTTGTTTTTGTTCTCAATCCATGTAGCTTTGCACATAAAAGGATCAAAACTAAACTTCGCAAAAGTGCTAACGTAACACAACGACGGAGCTCGAAAAAAAACTGGGTGTACTGTAGCCCAAAATAAATAAATAAATAAATAACTGTTCATTGGAAATCATTTTATTACCAAACTGTCCGAGTTCATGCAAGGCTATAATTACTGCTCATAAACTAACAAATCAAAAGGTCATTTTCAGGCTGAAGTTTCGCCGTGATCATTTCTTACCAGGCCCCGGCATCACGCAGTATTTTATCCACTTATGACAATGGCCATTCTTCCATTTCACACATTTACCACCCCATTTCCAGCATCCACTGCCAGCTGCGGCGTCTTGGTCGTCAAGGCCAGGGGGCACAGTGACCAAATAATTTGCATTACTTTTTTGGGAAAAATTATAGCTGTCCCACCATAGGATTTTTTGGTTCACGGAGAATCAAGCATTTGAAAACTTTGTCGCTTCTGTATGTTATCGGTACGTTTCATACCCTTTCTTACCACGCTGACTGCCAGTACTGCGTAATCCGTACTGCGCTGCGTGTTTGACTCACGCACTGGCTGCCCAATTACTGCTTCCCGTGTCCTTGCATCTCTTAATTACACGCTGACCGTTAGGAACAAAAATAAAAAGGCTGGTTGGCGGTCATTCTATCAGATTTATGCATTTACAGTATCGTATTATGTACGTATCACACATAACACTTACAAAATCGCAGTGTATTGATGTTTGTCACTTTGCAAGTAAACAAGCAGGTGCAAATTGCTACAACATTATTCCATCGCTTCAAGTTCAAACGTTGTTTCCGATCGAACTCAGAGTCCGGGAAGTCATGTTGTCGAAGTTGTTTCTGCCCTAAAAAATATCACTACTGCAATGCTGCAATCGCGATCACTACCCTCCTCAAGCTCCCAGAAAATTCGTACAGGGTGATTTTTTTCTCCTTTAGGGTTTTGACTGCCAATTTCAATAGGTTACCCTGCACCGATTTCGCTCAAATTTTGCCCAAATATTCCCGAGCGTTTGCCATTTATTTGATAAAAATTTCGAATTAAAATGCTGCACTGGTAGTGAGAATTATAGCAGGGAACACAAAATCAAAATTTTTCAACATTTTCACCATAATTTTTTACTACTGCTACAATTCTTCCATCAAAATATCGGAAACATGGCAAATGGCAATACTGCTGGATTTTTTCTAATGGTAAATGGCTTTGGATTGTCTTTATAGATCTTTTCTGTCTTTGCACCCCCAGAAAGAATTTGGGAGTCATCAAATCTGGTGATTATTGCTCATCAGCTGATGATGCAGCACTGATGAGGCATGAGCAGCACTGATGAGAAATGAGACAATCTCCAAGCATGCCACCAACACTGTCAATGTTTTTTGGTCGTTTAGGGCTTAGGTTCCATCTTGCTGAAACCACTTTGCTTGTAGGAAAGAGCCGTTGAACTCCAAAAACAGGCTTTCAATTATTTTTTCTGTAAAAAGTGGGTTGAAAAAGCTCCAAATTGCAATTTTGAAGGAAGGGGATAATTCTCACTACCAATACAGCTTTTTGACTCGAAATTTTTACCAAGTAAATGGCAAACGCTCGGGAATATGTGGGCAAAATTTGAGCGAAATCGGTGCAGAGTAACCTATTGAAATTGGCAGTCAAAATCCTAAAGGAGAAAAAAATCACCCTGTACAACCCGCGGGTCGGTGTGGAGTGTGGACAGCTGCTTGACAAAAACCAAAGGTTTCCTACTCTGGTGCGCGCGTAGACAGTTGCAAAATAAGAGGATCAGCCGACGGAAGCGCTTGGCTTGGCTTGGCACGATGTCTACGCGCGCGCGCCGTTCTTTGTACGCGGCGCATAGACAACTTTGGTTTTTCTCAAGCTGTGCACTAGTGCACACCGACCCGGGGTGTACAACTTTTCTGGGAGCTTGATGGCTGCTATATTCAAACCATGAGTAAAATATAAGCCTAAAAAATATGCTGTACTACTGTACGTATTCAATTCGCAAATGAGAGATGCGAGAGCCGTACGTACTCAATTTCAACTCACCCATTTTCATGAGGCGCATATGCTTGATTTTCAATGTAGGTGTGACTGGGGTATCTTGATGAATAACCTACAAATAAAGAAAGGATACTAACGTTGCCTTGCCATTATCACCACAATGACGTACTGTACGTCATACATATCGCAACTACTGGCTGAAAACCATCTGACGTAATTTGTACATGATCCCTTACTGACGGTGGGCCCTTGACCCACAGCGACCGTGTCCCGTTTCTTCTCGTCGACTTTTTTCTTCACCATAGCCAACGCGAGCAGTACCATGCTCAGCAAGAGACCCAACAGCAAACCCGCAGTGAACGACCAGCCGTGTTGCGGTCGCAGAACTTGCGCCAGCTGCTTCAACGAAGCCGCGTTAAGCCCACCGCCGCCGCCGATAACAACACCCGATGAGGAAGACCCTGTATGTGATGATGTGGATGCGGAGGACGACCCGGTAGCCGAAGTGGACTTGGACTTGCCCCGTACGTCTTGATGGATCATAGGAACTGAAATTTTGGAAAACATACAGGAAAAGGAGGCAATTTTAATCATTAATTATTATTAATCATTAATCATTAAAATGCCCAGTTCGTTTTGATGGGTCATTTGAACTGAAATTTCGGAAAAACATAGGAAAAGGAGGCAATTTTAATCATTAATTATTATTAATCATTAATCACTAAAATGCCCTGTTCGTTTTGATGGATCAATGGAACAGAAATTTTGGAAAAAATAGGCAAAGGAGGCGATTTTAATCATTAATTATTATTAATCATTAATCATTAAAATGCCCCGTTCGTGTTGATGGATCAATGGAACAGAAATTTTGGAAAAAATAGGCAAAGGAGGCGATTTTAATCATTTATTATTATTAATCATTAATCATTAAAATGCCCCGTTCATTTTGATGATCATTTGAACTGAAATTTTGGAAAAACATGGAAAAGGAGTCAATTTTATTCATTAATTATTATTAATCATTAATCATTAAATGCCCCGTTCATTTTGATGGATCATTGGAACTGAAATTTTGGAAAAACATAGGAAAAGGAGGCAACAATGATCTCTATTTTGGGACATAATGTGTGGAAAATGCGACATCTCAATCAAAAAGGACGTAATCTATTGTATTGTACATTTTTTGATTCTCAAAATTTGTATCGTCCCAAAGCCCAACACAAAATTGTGCGGTAACAAGTGTCGAGCAATACAACAGTGTAGAGAAGATGCATAAACAAAAACAAATACTACTGTAGGAAGCTAAGGTTGTTCATGGTACCTTTCTTGAAAGTCATGTAGAAGCCCCTGTAAATCACGCTGCCGTCAGTTGTGAACCAGACATGAACCGTTGAGCCGTTGCTTTGAAAAGTATGCAAACGATTGTTGGACATTCTGCCCTTCAAGCTACAACATGACATACAGGCACACCGCAGTTTATCCCTGCTAGCTTGCTTTACTCTTCGAAATGCTTTATGCATACCCCAGTACCCAAACAAACCCACACCGCATTATTACATTGCAATCCTATTGCTGCGTATCGTTGCAGGCCCGTCGTAAATTCCGACATTGTCAGTGTCGCCAGATTCGGTCATCAAATCTTTCAATTTCAGTTGAATTTGGTAGCCGTCAGGCGCGGTAATGTGATATTTGCAGCTCAAACTATTGCAATAGGGCACTGGATAGCCAGGAGAGGTCAAATTTTGCTCCTTTTCTGTGGCAATTAGCTGACTGCGGCCGCAACTGCAATCTTAAAACATGCTTAGATAGTAAAGTACGTAAGAAGGTAATGCTGTAAAAATAATAACCTCAAGGGCAGCTAACAAAATGATTACTGTAAAAATACGGCAACACTTCTAGTAAACTGCTGTGACATGGTGGCATTGCCTTACTTTGCTTATGCCACGCATAGTTCAACTGAAATCCTGGATCAGTCACCGAAACGGCGTCATGAGTGTGAAAATGGACCAAAATCGGCTTTGACGCACTGCTGACCACTTGACTGTTATTGCTACTGCTTCCAACATACCTGCAAACCAAATTGTTTTTTCTTGGGTAGATTCGACGCAATGAAGTTCACTCACAGTGCAATAATAATGAAGCTACGTACATACAGTATGAACAGTTCCGAATCCACAAAATATCTTGAAAATTTTGAGGCTATAATCAAAGCATTACGTTCTAATAGTGTCCGGATATCCTGTGCTTAGAAATCGACCGCTGTAGATCTTCAGGAAATCCCTGGTTGCGTGAACTCTCATCCACATCAGCCTCAGGGAAACAATATTCGCGTCTTGGCCAGTGGGCGGGTGAAAAACCCAGAAACAATCCAGCGGTCCACAAGCTTCGTGATGCAAACCTCCCACGATTGTGGTGATGTTTTTGGGATTTGGTGAAGGACAGGTACAATCTTGAAAAAAGTAAAAATCACTCCCCTGCCCTGTCTAACATTATCTGTAAAGTACCTGCCATAGGGTAGTGTGGGGCAATCCCGGACTTGCTGAACTTTCCTGAAGCTTTGCTGAACTTGCCGCTTCAGCAAATGACGAACGTGGTAGGTTATATGAAAGAGGAGAGTTCAAGGAATCGACTGGTAGAACACTTGTCTCAATCGGTCGTATGGTTGCTGAGATATACCTAGTGTAGGTGTCCGGGATTACCCCCGTGTCCGGATTTACCCCACAGTACCAGTACCCTATTAGGTACGTTACTACTTTACTTCTGTTCCTGTTGACTGCCCGAAAAGTTGCGTTGAATCCTCCTTTCAACAGCTGTGAAGTTCCCGTTTCCAACCTCATATTTCCTTGGTGATCGTCAAAAGTAAATCTCGCATTAGAAAGACTGCCTCGAAACCTCAAATAAATTGTCAACTTCAAAAGCAAAAACTAAACTGTACAGGAAGCAAGTAATAGGCAAAGTAATAGGCATGATTTAACGAACGTAGTACGCCCTTCACTGGTACGCATGGCGGTTCACCCTTCACTTTTCCTTACTACCTACCCTATGTATGTTTGGCAGTCCGTAAATAATACAGGGTGTTTCGAAAATTTCTTTACTTCATCAGGGGCAAATTGTATCCATGCAATCGCGAAGGAATCGATAGCAGATCGCCGGACGCAAGATGAAATTTGTGGAAATTCACTTGCAACACTTTGTGCTCGGGCACCGAAATACCGTAGGTGCAGTTCAGTTTGTTGCAGTAAGTGTAGGGAAAACCAGGCGATTGAAATTTGCCACCATCTCCCGAGAAATGAGTTTGCTTACAGACGCAGGCTAAAAGAACAGAACAAACTGTAGGCTGTGCAAGTATACAATACAAATATATAAAGGGTGTTTCATAATAAACTCTCCGGATGTTTGTGCCTCTCATTCATCATCAGATAGCGTTCGATTTCAGTGCGCTCTTCTACGTTTGGTAGCTAAGGCTTCTTCAGTTTGGTAGGCAAAATTTCAGCCCTTGTAGTCCTTCTATCAAGGAAGTTATGAAAGCTCAAACTTTCGGACCCAAAAATTTACGTTTTTTTCACTGTGGGGATAAACCCGAGCTAAGGCCGACGCTAGCACTTCGCGGATGATTTTTCTCAATTTTCTTCACAATGGCATAGGCAATCCTCGATTTCTGAGGTCAGCCTTACCCCTTTGGGTGGGAAAGATTTGAACCTGAAGTTCTGCCATTTTTTGGGTGTTCATCCCTTCAAAAATAAAACCTCAAACCATGTACGCGCCCCTCAGGTTGGTCGACTTTTTTTCCCCTTCATACTTGCTGAAGTTAAACTTCAAGTTCGTGAAAAAACTTCAAAAATGACCAAATTTTTTTCCCCTCAAACTTCAGAATGTCTTCAGCTTTTTTTTCGCCTTGTTTGAAGATATTTTTCTGAGGTTTTTCCTTTTTCCTGAAGTTCTTTCCAAATGTTCCCTTCATATTTTCCAAATCCCTTCAGACTTGGGCCGGTTCTGAAGTGCACTTCAGATTTCCGTTTTGATTGCCCCTCAGCTTGGCCCAACTTGAAGTTTTTTTCACTGCGTTGCTGTACCGTATTTTCTGTTGTGTATACTGTATTGTATACTGTGTTTTCTGTGATGCTCTGCATACGTACATTGCTTACGTGATACATGCTTTGCTTACGTACTATAGTTTGTTGTATGGTATGGCATGTCAATGATACCATGTGAAACGCAAAAAATCTATATGGGGATAGCTATACTGTTTATCATGTATATGTAAAATACTTTTTAGCAAGTTTACCGACATAAAAAATAATAACAGCCGTTCTTCGCTGTAGGCTAACGGCTGTTATTATTTTTTATGCTGGTAATCTCGCCAAAAAGTAATTGCATTTACACGATAAAAGTATAGCTATCCCCGTATAGCTTTTTGGGGTTTCCTGGGTAGTCTGTACATCTAGTGGTGTCAACTTTTGAAAAGTACAGTAACAGTACGGTACGGTAAAATTACCGCGCATTCCAGATGGTAAAATTACCGCGCGGTACTTTACCGTCATCAAAATTTTTACCGCAGTATACTTTCTGTTGAAAATTGGTGGTAGACGGTAAAAATTCGTCTAATGTTATT
This sequence comes from Epsilonema sp. ZAB3_2, assembly GCA_030247985.1. Taxonomy (NCBI): domain Eukaryota; kingdom Metazoa; phylum Nematoda; class Chromadorea; order Desmodorida; family Epsilonematidae; genus Epsilonema; species Epsilonema sp. ZAB3_2. The sequence continues at coordinate 45,426 of JASAMW010005827.1, read as the reverse complement.
TCTGAATGAGTATTCTTGCTGGCCGGTATGGTTTCACCATCTGTTCTCTGGTCTGACCCATCACACAGCATAGCTTCATTGGTAAAAACTTTACTATGTAATTTGAGCATGTTTTTGGCTAAATTGAGCATTTTGAAGACATCAGCAAAAACTCTAAATTTTCCTTCGTGCCTAGATGATAGCTAAAAGAATAATAAATGCTTCAAGAGTGACTGAAATCGTCAACTGAGATTACCAATTTCCTAAAAAAACAAGCCAAAAATAGCGAATGTATGCCAGACATAGTGAAAAATTTTTCTAAAAATCGTCAGAAGAGAATCAGAAGAGATGCGGGGCCAAGATTGAAGATAAAAAAGTTTGAAGATAATGCGGGGCAAAGGTTGAAGATAATGTGGTCTGAAGGGAATCTGAAAAATTATCTTCAGCTTTCCCAACGGCGGGCCAAACCTGAGGTGCACCTCAGGTTTGCAAGTATGAAGTTAAAAGTTTGAAGTTTTTCCAAAAAGCTGAAGGGCGCAGGTTTGAAGCCCGCGTACATGGTTTGAAGTTTTTTTTGGAAAAGCTGAAGATATGAATTTTTGGAAAAGTTTGAAGCCCGCGTACACGGTTTGAGGTTTTTTCAGTCAAAGTTTGAAGATCGAAAATGAAAAATTGTGAAGTGAAAAAGACGAAGTTTTTTTAGCCCATAAAAAACTTCACGCCATATGGCGTGACGTCTCACCTAAAGGGTTATTCAGCTATTTTGAGCTGCTTCCTGTTGGCCTAGAAATTTGAAATTTTGGATGGATAATCGTTGAAGCCTTGGCTACTTATTGCAAAAACCGCATTTAAAAATGACACCCCGTTGTGGAGATAGAGACACAAACATCCGGAGAGTATATTATGAAACACCCTGTACATAGAATAGAATACGTAGGGCAGTGCCAATAAAAAATAAAAATAACCAAACGGAAACAAGAATAAAAATATAATAAAAATAAAACAAAGAAAAATGATCGAAAATATCCGAGTTGTAAGAAAAACAACTCTATGGACTTATTTGAGTAAAAAAATACACTGCAACGTTTCTTACGTCCTTCCACTTGCTTGAAGGTGGCTCTAAATCCCTTGTGAGCCGTGTCGGAATCACTATTGAATATCAACATCATCGCAGGCTTGCGACTTGTAATGGTTCGCGTTTCGCTAATTCTGCCACTCAATCTAAAAAAGTCAACAATTTTAACAAAAAAGTATTTGCATAATTAACGATAAAAATAATTATTCATTCAACGAATACGAACTTTAACCTTGAAATTAAAATTACTTCGTTATCAAAGCCTTGGCATTCGTCGAATTGCCGTCATAAATCGAGAGCGAATCGTAGCGATGTTCCATCTCGAACTCCTGCACCGTTAAGCGGATACTGTGCGGCGGCTGAGTCAACAGCATGTAGAAGCATTGCAAATTATGACAGTAATCCCGCGGGTAATTCGGCGAACTGATGATCGTCTCCGAATCCGTAGCCGTGTGCAGAAAGTTCGGACAAGCGCACTGGTCTTCGCTGGCTAGAAAATATGCAAAAAAACTTGAAACCTCAACTTCACGGGTTTACCAAAAAAGGTCGCCGTTGCCAGGTGAAAGAAATTAGGACAGGCGCACTGGTCTTCGCTGGCTAGAAAATATGCAAAAAAAACTTGAAACCTCAACTTCACGGGTTTGCCAAAAAAAGGTCGCCGCCCCTGGGTGAAACAATTTTTACCGTTGAAACGAGTAAAAGTCGCCAGAAAGCCTTGTCTTGTCACGCTGCCGTCGGTGGTAAACTTCACCTCCAAAGCACCGTCGGAGCCTACCGTATACTTGGGAAGAGTTTCAGATTCCAAACTTCCTGAAAGCCTAAAGCAAAAAGTTAGAAACAACGTCAAGTAATCTACATATCTGTCACATTAGAGGTACGGTACGCTTGGTAAGCATTTTCTTTTTGGGCATAAATTACTAGTTATTCGGGCCTACTTTCAGTATTTATGTATATTTATTTGTTTATTTAGGATTATTCATTCCGTCATTATTTAGGCCTATATTTCAAATAGCCCGCCATTTCTCTACTTTGCTAGGCTTTGCTCAATGGCCGGATTGACAAATATGATCTCCAAGAAGTCGTTATTGGCCTCCGTATCGAAGGACTGAATGTGCAGACGAATACTGGTGCCAGGTAGACCCGGTTTGATTATCCATTTGCACACCAAACTGTTGCAGTATTCGTCCGGGTATTGCGGTGATTTCAACTCCCCGCTCATGTCAGCTGAGGAGAAAGTGGTGGCAGAAGAACATCCGCAGGATGCTAAAAAAAAACATATGGAAAACAGCTAGCTGTGATGATCAAAAGGGGACATTATATCGCGCTATGTACACACGTGGTGAGTAAACTCACGGGGAATTCCCCGTAAGTACGTACAGTATGTGATGAAGCACAGGGATGCCGGTGAATTCACCGTGAGTTTAAAACTCATCACGTGTGAACACGTGAGAAAAATTTACGCGTGGGAGCAAGTGAGGATGCTCTACACGAAAAAAAAACTCGCAGTTCAATCAAACTCGCAGTGAATAGTTTTCCCACCACATGTGTAGCCCACTATTGTGTGATTGGAGGTCATCCAGGTGGAGGTCCAGGTGATTGGAGGTCAAGTGGTTAAGGCGCTCGCCTGGAACGCAAAAGGTCCAGGGTTCGATTCCCTGCTGGCACATCTGGCAAATTCTCCTTCTGGACTCCACTGTACCATAGTAGGGTACCATGATGGAGTAAACCTGGCCACGGGGTAAAACCGGCCACCTCAGCTCCTTCGAACTCGCTATGCTTCAGCAAAAGATGAACCAAATAGCACATTTGAAAGAGGAGAGTTCAAGGAATCGATTGATATTATGCCGTGGCTCAATCGGTCCATTGGTTGCTGAGATATGCAGTCTTGAAACTCAGGTGGCCGGATTTTCCGATGGCCGGGTTTACCCCGTAGTACCCAACAAACAACTAACCCTTCAAGTGTCAACGAAATATTTGCGCATACATGCAACGGAGCTTGTTCTTGGGGGTGATGCAGTAACTGGCTGAAGGGTTACAATTGCTGGTAAACATAGCAACAGAGAAGCAAACAGTTTCAAAATCATTGGATGGCTACAGTACTCCATTTTAAACCGTTTGCACAGGGGTACAAACGCAGCAATAACAATTGGAGACAAATGAAAATAAACCCGCAAGATACGTACGGTACAAGTGCAGTGTTTGGCTGAAAATTAGAAGTTTTGACACCGAACTCAGTGAAAAACTTGTTGCAGACAACTTCGCGGCACCTTGGCATTTGACTTTTTCAATAGCTCAACTACACCATTTTCAAGGCCTAAGGCACATTATGAGTCATTATGATGCATGTAACGCCTCCTTGACATTGTTACATACAAACGCACATCGCACTGTTCGCTGTACCTATATGTATGTACATGTCACAACAATTGTCAGTACTGAAAGCAAGCCCCAGAGGACTCGTTTTGACCATATGAACTTTCCTTGCGCGCAAGCAGAACACGTTAGGCTAATTATCAAGGGAACAGGGGCTGACAAAAGAAAGTCCTGTTGTCGTACATACGTTACGTATCATGCGTAATAATCTTTATCACACATTTTCTATGGAACTGACCTTGGCCCGGGTGCCAAAAGGATATGGCGCAACAGTTTTGTGCATTTTTTTACATTCTTGATGCTTACTATTTTACTTTTGGTTCTATCCGAATTTGTACTGATAGATTGTGATTCTGGACAGGTGACGAAACACCATTCCCATCGGGTAGCTGGGTCCGTTGTGTAGCACCAGGGACCCTAAAATAGAAAAGACAAAGAGGGGCCTAATGGGTAAAAAAATACATCTTCCCAATTAACCGGAATTACATACCCCACAACAGCCGTGACAATTTGCAGGGTGGAAAAATCATGAAGCAGCACTATTCTTGACGTCTATGTAAATATTGGTTTTGATCGAATTTAGTAGTACAAAAAATGGCGTCCCAGCACATAAGAAAGTATTGCTCCAGTATGTACATAACATTTTGACAAAAGTTCGCAATAATAGGGTAAGTTACACGTATGGGGTAAACCAGGCCATGGGAAAATCCGGTCACCTTGTAAAGCTTTAGGGCTCCATACGTATCTTTAGCAACCAACCACCAATGGACCGAATGAGACAAGTAGCATTCCAATCGATTCCTTGACCTCTCCTCTTTCAAATGAGCAGCTACTTGGTTTGTCATTTGCTTTGGTGGCCGGGTTTACCCCATGGGCGTGTTTACCCCACAGCACCCTATCTCCACAGTTACCCTTTCAACACAGCCTTACCTCATCATGGTCCGGGTTTCGGCAGTAATTCGTATCTGCGTACTGGTTGCCAAACGCAGGTCTGTGTGGCTCAGTTTCATTCCACGACTGACAAGGAATACCGGACTTCGTCCGATTTTTCGTGCCCTGATAAGCTGCGTCTTCCGAGCACACGTCCAAGCCATTGTGGGCACAAGTTTCATCCGGCTTAACGCACGTTTCTAAGGGGAAAAAATAACACCAAAAATATATAATTCAGCTTGGGGAAGAATGGACGGCTAGTGTAAACGAAGAAACCATCCCTGGCAGATATGCGCCTCAATTATTTGGGTTTTTGAAATATCCAATTATTTAGATACCCAATTACTGTAAATCCAGAAATTTTCGTACTCTTTTAAATTTCGTACTGGGAGGGGGTCGTCTGTTTCGTATCCATTAATTTTCGTACAGGATGGTGGGTCAACCATGAATGAACGCAAAGAATTGCATGCGTCGCCATTTTATGAGTGCACGTATGCAATGAAAGCATTGATTACCCACTAGTATGTATGTACTGAGGAACGATTGAATGAACATAAGATTGGAAGTGGCGGCACCATGATTTTGGACATGATATACGAGGCGAGCATGGTGTACAGGGTGACAGTAAAATTTTTGCGTTCACCATACAAAAATTCGTATCCATTAATTTTCGGACAAAATTTTTTGAACGAATTGTACGAAAATTAAACGACTACGAAAATTTCTGGATTTACAGTACTTGGTTTTGTAAAACCCAATATTTGGTTTCGTAAAACCCAAATAAATGGGTATCAAAATAATTGAATATTTCAAAAACCCAAATAATTGGGGCGCATAGCTGCCAGGGATGGTTTCTTTTCTTTACACTAGGTCGTCCATTCTTCCCCTAAGCAGAATAACGTATTTCGGGAAGTACAAAATAAGATTGAATTTTGGCTCACAAACACCATTTGTACCTTGTAGCAAGCATTTTGGGCTAACCTTGAGCGCTAATGCATGACGATACGCAGCAAAATACTAGCAGGCAAAAGGGAAACTTCATGGCCAATTATTTGTGTCAGTTTCAGTAAAGATTGGCTAAGTACGTATTGTAGGTACATACATACCACTACGTATGTATTGTTGACGCTGCAAAAGAAAGTCGAAAAACCTTCATTTTCATGTTTGGGCTAAATGGGGAAACTTTACGGAACTTTACTTTACATCTAAGAGGACAGAAAGACCTGTTCTTTGACATGCAAAACGATTACACTTACACGCAAGCGTCAATGTCACAAGGCGTGAAACTGAACACCAATCTAAATGTACGGCGTACGACACAAAGTAATTTCACACATATTCTTTATTACGTCTCACAAATTCATGGAACAGTACGATAATTACATACGTACGTACAGTGTACGGGGACAAGATAAATCAGCAATGTGGGGTTGTTACTATGTACAAACTGTGGAATAACAAACAAAACAAAACATACCATAATCAGCTGCAAGACATAGAAAATATTTACAGGTCGTACAGGAAGATCGTATAGGAAAAACAGGACGGGTCAAAAAAATTTCACTGAGTGAGGTTTGCCATATTTATTCACAAAAGCACAAAGAAATGGGTGTATCAAACGCATCGAAACTATAGGGTAGCGTGGGGCAAAACCGCCCATGGGCAAATCCTCCCACCTATGGCGCTGTTACCCCCATTCAAAATATGGCTCTCGAAAATGTATCTCGGGAACTTTTGCCTCTGTTTCTTCGTTCCTAGCCACAGCTTGACAACTTAGGCTTGATGGGGGGTAAAAGCGCCATAGGTGGGCGGATTTCCCCCCGTACCCCACGCTATCCTACTACAATGTAATGAAGATACGTGAACTACCGTACTATACACTGACCGATTGATTGATAATAAATAATAAATGGCGGACATAGGATCAAAAAGATAAGCTCAAACGTATCAGTAAAGGACAACGTAAAGTAAAATCAGAAGCGCCTAAATCCAGTAAAATAAATACTGCTATGCAATTCGATGACCAACGATAAAATACTGTAAAAAAGAATAGCACTCACTGTTTGTACACATTGCATAAGAACCTTCAAAAAAATAAACCTCAAGCCAAAAAATAGCCATTTCTCAGTCGTACAAGGCAAAATGTAGTCATTTCCTGTCATAACATAAGTATTATAAAATACGGAATACCTATTTTAGGTACAGGTAGCAATAAAATCGAGACCATTCACAATGTAAGGTACAGATGTATTGTAAGTAAAAGCGACAACAACAGATAATAAATACAGTAGTAGGGCAGCTTCGAAAAATTTGGGTCAAGAAATAAATGGGCTTACATGTGGAACAACGAAAATTGACCATTATTTCCCGCGAATTTGATGTTCAACAGAAGAGAAAGCGCTTTAGATCAAGAGAAAAAGAAAGCCTCAGCAACAAATTTCCTTACAAAGTCACATTCAGATCGTAGACTAGCGCTGGGCGTACGCTCGGCGTGTTCGTGGCTAGTTAGAGGCAAAGGCAAAGGCATTGACATTCAGTCATAAAAACGCGCCGGGCGTACGTCGAGCGCAATTTCTTCCAATGTGAATTAGCCATAAATAACACCAGCAAGATTTAGGGCCCAATTTTGCTTTGGTACTAGTACTAGCCCAATTTCCTTTCCTGGCCCAAATTACCCCTCTCCCCAGATCTACCCTACCTTGAAGTTGGAACTAGAAATCACAGTGATCTTGAAAGATCAACTTGAGATAAGGCTGTTCGCTGGCCAGACAACAGGTGCAAAACGGGCAGACTGGATGAAAACTGTTCGTGCCATGCGGAAGAGGAATGCGTGACCAATACCTGAAATCACAATAGAATAGAATGGGGTAACTTGGGGCAAATCAGACAAGAGAAAAAGGGAAAATTTGCACATTTGCATCAATAACTTGATCCTAATAGGTCCCTGGCTGTCCAGTGCTTCTTGGACGTACTGTACGTTACGTTGCAAATCTGAATGGACCAGTTGCGTTGTCGCGTTTGAGTCGGTTGGTAGATAACTCACTATATTTCGTGAAAGTTTAGATCGGTGTCTGAGGGGGTCGTCGACCTTGTTCAAAGAGCTTGTTCAAAATCTGGGAGCGTCAAAGGAACGAGTGAAAAGAAGAACTGACAACAAACTGACGTCTGTGGTGATGTTTCGGCTGCCCGGCGTCTCTCCAGTTTGTTTCCGTCCGTTTCGGTTGTTTTGGTTCTAATGGTCGCGATGGATTCAGTTCATTTTGCGGGCTCCAGTTCAATTCAAGTTGGTTTCGTGCGGTGCGGTGCGTTCACGTGGCGTTGTCAAGTCAAGTTTGGCTGTTCACGTGATTTTCTCTCACTCAAGGCTGCTGTAGCGAAGGAATCACATGATGCGCATATGAATTTATGTTTATGACCAATGCAAATTACTTGTACGTTTGTTCAGTACTGTGGATAGTTTGTCACCCCTGTACATATTGAATTTACATGCGAGTTGCGACTTTTTGCTCTGTTTGTGTCTTCTTGTGATCTTTCTGTCAGTCAAGAGTCAATTGAGTAAAACCGTCTGACGTCAGCTTGTTGGTTCTTTTGCTGGTCTTTGGTTTTGCTCTGTTGCCTGTGTTTTTCGCCACGCCAGTCTACTCCAAGCTCCTGGGTACAGCGTTAGTTCGCTCATACCCCGCTCGGGCCAATACCACTTGGTCGCTCAGCCCGGTCAAAGACCGAAACAAACACCACAGTGGGGGCTGAGCCATGGATTTATCGATGCTTTTATCGATGCTTGCTTTTATCGATGTGGAGCCGTCTTTGGCTGATGAGATGCTCAGAAACTTTTTCGTGGCTGGACTGTATGATGCGGACATGCAAGACAACATCGAGAGATCGAGACCGAAGGACATGCTGGAATGTGTACGTATCGCACGGGAAGAGGAACAGAGGCTGAGGAGAAGAGTAGAAGCTGATCAGACACCATCGGACATGCCTTTGACTAGTGGCAATGGGGAAAACTTTTGCGAACAGGATAGCCAGAATGGTCCCAGTGCTTGCACGCTGCAGCAAACCTGCAACAGCCCTGCGAGGTGCTGCTATGTTTGTGGCGATCCTGGTCATTTGGTTTCCACTTGTCCACATCGCAAGTTTGGCAGATGGAGTCCGACTATGAAGACGTGCTTTGTTTGTGGAGTTGCGGGCCATTTTGCACCAAACTGTCCACAGCGCATGGGTCTGTAGAAACTGAGAAAACTGAATGTGGAATGGTCTGCTGTGAGGTGAAGCACGTCAATGCTTGCTATGGTCACTTGGTGTCAGTCAGCGAATGGTGTTTGTTTTTTTTCTCCAGCTACGCCTTTGTGCGTGATGCGTGAGTGCTTTTTTGTGGAGAGCGATGCATGGCGTCTGCAGATGTGATGGTGTTTTGACATCTCAGATGAGTTTTTTGTGGCAGCCGATGTCAATGGGATGGTGTTTTGCTGTTGGCATTTGGTGTGCGTTCTATGTTCTTTGGCTGAAACTTGAGTGGTCTCTGCGGCAATGGCAAGCTTCTTCACATGTGACCATGGATGTGACTATCATGGAGGTATGTAGCTTGAGCTGCACCATATTTAGGCGTGGAGCTAAAACGATTTGATTTGTGGCTTTGTCAGAGTGCATATGTATGGCACAGTTGAAATGGAATGGTCCAAGCTGATGGCAGCAGTCAGCAAGTCATAGACGTAGCACGGAATGCAGTGTCACTTGTTTACTGTTGACTTGGGCAACTGACATCGACAGGGTGTGTGCATATAGTTGCAGAGTTTTCTTAACTCTCCAGTCCCTAGTTCTGGCTGAGTTTTGTCCCATGGGGTTTTCTCTCCAGATGGTGTGGGTCTGTTGAGTTCTTTCTCTGCGGCTACTCCTTTTTCTCCTGGCGGAGGAGTTTTTTTGAGTTGCCAGACAAACACATGCACACATTTGGATGAGCGACGCGAGGAATGTTGATGCTTGATGGATTACATTTTGTTGAACGGACAATGAGCCATATGGGTATCTGTGATATGTGAGCCATAATGGCACTGTATGATACTGTATCTTATTGGCTGTTGGGCCATGGTTCTTGACAATTGGGTCTGCATGACCTGCTGTATTGGAATTCACTGTTGTTGATGCTATTGGAGTTTTGGTGACTTATCAAATGGTGAATCACTCCTCGTTCTTCAGTGGAGCACTGCAGCTTCCTACTGCAGCATCCTGGCCTCTGGATTCTTGTTGGTCGGTGTGTTATCCCAATCCAAGCCGGGGGAGGAGGCGGCTGTCGCCTTGTTTTTTTTTAGGTTTGTGGCCAAACCAAATCCAAGCCGGGGGAGGATGTGGTGATGTTCTTGTTCCGTCCAAGCCAAGCAACAAGAATTGATACTTTACGTACAGTAGGGCAAGCCATAGGTTGGATATTGTACTCTATTCAAACGTTAGGGACCGCACGATTGTTGTAAAGTAGCCAGGTTAGGTGTGTGATACTTAGTGATTTGAGTCTGACACCCCTTTGCAAATACAGTCTGACACCCCTATGCAGATATAGTTTGTCACCCCTCCATAGTCAAATTCGGGTAGTCAAATTCATGTAAGTGGCGCGGACAAAAGAGCGCTCGAGTCGATGTGTGGCATGTCCTCGGTAACCGGAGTTCATTGTCTTTGCGTCGCTCTTTGGAGGGTGTTGTGTTTTGCGGTCTGTCAGTTGTGTCTGTTCTGGGCTGAGTATCACGCCACCTGTGCTACGTTTCTTGCGGTCTGGTTTGGTTTGGAAGTGGCTTGCCCTGCTTGTGGCTTGGACGGAATAAAAGATAAGTCACTCTCTCTTGTGTATCACACTGTACTGCAGCATGTGCTATGTAATATTCTCGGGCTGAGTTAGATGGGAATCGATAAGTAAGTAGCTCGGGCCTCTTGTCATCCACTGTACGACACTCGCCTTGGGGAAAAACCCAAACCCCCAAAACAACACGACAAAACCGCTCCACAACGTCGGCGCCCCCGCAGACACCGATCCACACGTTCGCTAAATACCGCGGGGTCGCCATCGACCAACCCAATCGCGTTACCGCATATCGTAAGTAAATAGCTTACTTGACAGTTGCCGCAGACGCGATGTGACCGCACGGATTGAAGGCGTAGTTCAGGGTGTCCGAGTCCAAGTGAAAGGCAGTCTCCATGCCCATGACTAACTGTAGCATCTTATCAGACTCCATCGCGCAAATCGGACACTTGTGCTTGGTCTTCGGACTTGAAGAAGAATTCTCGCCAGATGAAGTGGAGGTTGAAGAGGTGGAAGTTTCGTGAGACTGACGGGAGGTGTCGCCCTTGTGACCCCACGCGTGTTTGCCTGGAAAGAAAACGGACGATGTAAAGGAAAGAATGAGAAATGGTTGGTAAATGCAGCGCATTACCTTTCGGGTATACAGTAAGCATACGGGTGCAGTTACGTAAATACTATCTATCCTATATGCTAACGAAATAAAATGAGCCAAAGGACAAAGCTAGCTGGCAAGGATAACCTGGGCAAAGTTGGGTCACTAAGTTGGGTCACGAAATAAAATGAGCCAAGGACAAAGCTGCAAGGGTAACCCGGGCAAAGTTGGGTCATGATTGCAAAAGCAAATACGTATTTTTATTCTGATTTGCTGCTTTTACCTGCACATATTGTATTTCGCAAGAAACAAATACTAGGTGCGGCCTTTTATTTCTCCTCGTCACGACCCAACTTACCCCACGCTACCCCACAACCCCCTCCCCCTTTACCTTGCACATGTCCGCACTTCAGGTAGACGTAGGGCTGAGTATTCTCCGTGCCACTGCCCATACCAAATCCACTGGCACCATTTCCCACTGCAGCCTTAATCCTCAGATTCTTCTTTAACCCATCCCCTGCCGCTCCTCCTCCCGCCATGTTAACCCTTCCCGCATTGCCTGGGCCTCCGCCGCCACTTCTGCGCCTTCTCGGCACCACCAGCGTGTTAAGGTTCACCGGGCACTGCGGTTTGGCCGCGTTTAACTCATCCAGCATTGTTTCCAACTCAGTCTCCGAGGGGGAAGAGGCCAGACCTGCCGGCGTCCGAAATAGGAGAGTGGCGCCGCACAGGTCGATTAGGGTGCCGTCCTAGAATTGTAGTGAACTAGTGGGAAAGGAATGATTCAATGTAGTGAGAACAGAGCAAATCGTGAGATAATATTTAATCATAGATTAGGCTTGTTTAGGCTTGCTGTTTTGTATATAACTAGGGTTGTTGGGTCAGAGTGAATTCGGTTGCTACCTTCTGCATATTGTGCATGCTTCGACTTTGGTTGTTGTTGAACTCCCAGTACCTTGTTTTTACTATCTGTGTTTCGGTAGTGTCTATTCAGATAAATAGTAAGTAGTGTAAGACAAGGCCCACCAATACAAAGACAAAGGAGTCAGACACACTGTAACCCACCCCGCCGGTTACAGAATAGAGAGGGTTAAATGCGAGACGATAATAATGGTTGTTCGCAAATGGGGAAATGTGACTGAATGGAAGGGTTTAACACATGCCGCACCAAGGCGTCATTGTTGTCAATAAGTTGCCCAAAACTGTTGCCGGTTTGTTGTCATTTCATCAACAAACGGACAACAAACCGACGGCAGCTCAGCGACTTGTTGACAACTTGTTGACACCAGTGACGCTTTGCGGTATGTGTATTTCGCAGATTTCCCTCCTCTATTTCGCAGATCGCCACGACCAAAATGCGACCTGGTACGACCAAAATGCGATATCTCGCATTTGTATTGTATCGCACTTGTATCGCATGCGGTCGCAATTTGGTCACATTTTTTCTGACAACTTTTCCAAAAACGCTACTGTCAGTAACCTCCGATGGCGTTTTAAACAATTTGTCAATTTTGTCGTCAAGTCAGGGGTCGCATTTTGGTCGCGGCGACCTGAGAAATGAATGGAGGAGGGAGTTAAGCCGATCTGGATAAAAAAAGCGTTCCGGTCACGCCGCCTAATATCGCAACCAGTGGATAGCCACCGTACCTTCAGCTCATTGGTATCTTTAGGAAGGACGTCTCCCCTCTTCTGACTGCTTCGCGTGTGGCGCAGAGTGAAAATGTCGCCGTCTACCGACACCTCGCGCCACTCGTACATGTGTCCTCCCGCGGAATGGCGTCGATTACTCGCCGCGCCGTGCGCATCAATGTGATCCGTATCTGTCGCAGCACACAACACACAGTAGAGTAGGGTAGAGACATCGGCACGGTATTTTCTGGGGTAGGGGTATATGCATGCATTTTGGGGCGCGTTGTGCACGTCAAAATGATCCGTATCTGCACAGCACACAACACAAGGTGTAGAGACATCGGCACGGGATTCTGGGGTATAGGGGTAGGGTACTATGGGGTAAACCCGGTCATGGGAAAATCCGGCCACCTAAGTTTCAGGGGTGCATATCTCAGCAACCAATTGATTGATTGGATTGATTGACAGATTGAGACAAATATTACATCAATCGAGTCCTTGAACTCTTCTCTTTCGAAAGAGCTATTTGGTTCAATCATTTGCTGAAACAGCAAGTGAAACGGAGCTTAGCAGGCCGGGTTTACCCTATGGCCGGGTTTACCCCACAGTACCCTTTGTAAGTAATGGGGTATCTCCATAGAACAGCTCTGTCAGTTTGGGGGTAGGCCTATGCACTTAGTTGAACGTCGATTCCCGTTCGTCGCTATTTCTCTCCTCCCATTTCGAGGCCCGGCTATCGCCATACGGAACGCGGTACGTCACATATTATTATACACTACTGTCTATTCTGCATAGCTATCTTCGTTCATTCCTTACCAGCTGCCCCTTCCGTAGCGTGCAGTGGGTCGGTTTGGTGTGCGGTGCTAGCTGAGGGTAAAGCTGAGGGATGTAGGATAAGTATTCCATTTGTTGTCAAACCATCCACTTCCCCATTCTTCTTCTGCCACTTCGTAGCTTTCTCCTACGTCACAGCAACCCCACAATAGATTATTATATATATTTTTATTATATATATATTATATTATATATTATTATATATTATTATATATATTATATATTATATATTATATATTTTTATTATTATATATTTTTTGGCGAGACCGTACCCCACAGGGTCGGCTGTAGGTGAAACCCACCTAGTCTCCTCCGAACCTTTAACAACGCCCGTTATGGTGGGCCAGTCCAGTGCCGCAAGGCACGACCAACAATGGCCCGAACCAGGGAAGGGCCTGGCACGAAGCCGAACAGCCATCAGCGACCACTGGTCGGGGTGAAGGAAAGCACTGGTGCCTTTAGAAGCCAGCGAGCGGGCGCACCATGACCATACTGCCGCTGGGGTTGCCAGTCGCTTTAATCCCACCTGGCGAGAGTGAGAACTCATGACGCAGAGGACGGCAGATCGGACGCAGCCCGTCTTACCGCCTGCGCCACGAGTGCGACATAGATTATTATATCAAAATAAACCTACCGCACACCGGTAAAAGAAGCAGTGAATGAATTATTTCTATGTTTCGCAGCATGAGCAAAGTCCCGAAAACACTTCTCGCTGGACAGCGTATTCGCTACTTGCGCTAAGAATTATGGGGCGGTCGCAAGATGCAAAACGGCCCAATACGCGACCGACCACCCAAAAGTTTTAGCGCAAGTAGCGAATAGTAGCCCATTCTAATCAAATTGTGTTACTGAGGTCATCCGGGTGTGTAGCTCAATGGTTAGGGCGCTCGCCTGGAACGCGAAATGTCCTCGGGGTTCGATTCCCTGCTTGCGCATCAGGCAAATGTTTTTTCGATTCTTACCCCAAGAAAGATATTTCTGGACGCGTCAAAGCCTGCAGCATATACGCGCACGCTCTTGTCCTTTCTATCGCACAGAAGTCGGCAAGCGAAGCGACTGATGGTAGACGAGAACTGTCTTTGGACCAATGGCTGCGGAGCAGTCTGATGCTGCTGTTGACCAATCGCCGACGAGCTCGGTTGCTTATTGGCTGCAGGAGGGGGCGGGGCTTCGCCGGCGATAATTCCGGCAGCCAACCACGTGTCGACGACGGTGAAATCGATTTGCGGTTCCGACGATCGACCAATCTGAAAAAAACAGAAAAATACGACGACGTATGTACAATAGGGGTTTGTGGCGTATTGTTGTGCATTCACGCGCTTTACTTGACTTGAACTTGTTGCCCATATGGAAAAACTTATTCGGGTTCAACTTGCTGGGTTGTTCAAATTTACCCCCCCCCCTTCCCCCCAACAGTGTGCCCAATACTACAGTCAGCTTAGCTGGGGTATCTGTTGTTGTATCAGTTCGTATTTGTTCGTGCTTTCGCGCAAAATTTATCCAGCAAGGTATGCATGACTGCAACGTTATGTATGACACAATGACTGGTCTTGGCCTCATTCTTTTTAGAGTTTAGACAAACTGTGGGGTAAACCCGATCATGGGGTTAACCTGAACACCTATTACTAAAGGCCGTTCATTCTATGTTGACGGCCGGGTTTACCCAACCATAACAGCAGCCGAGTTTACCCATCATACCCTACCTGGAACATATCCGTGCTGGGATCAGTTTGATATTCCACAATCACTGTATTGAATCGGTTGTACGTATAGCTGACTGTATGCCGATCTCTGTCTTGCACCGCCTGAAATAATTGGCATAGACATCTTGAAGTGTGGACCTTGGTAACATTAGTGTAAGCTGCAAGTCCATAAATAAAGATGTCCAAGGAAATCTTTGCCAAAACTCGGTATTGATCTTTCGTGTGAACTATGGACCAGTTGCGTTGTCGCGATGAGGTTGGTTGATAACGACCCAGCGGTATGTAGTGTCAGTTAGATGGGTGCCGACGGGGATGTCAATGTTGTTCAATCATCTGGGAGCGGAAAAGGAGCGAGTGAAAAGAAGAATAATTGACAACGAATGACGTTGACAACCCCGCAGGCACCGATCTAAACTTCACTAAATACCGCGGGGTCGCTATCGACCAACCCAATCGCGACAACGCAACTAGGCTATACCTGAGATTCTTGTGCAGATGCCACGCTGCTTTGCCTGGCTTTTTTGATGCCATTACCCATGGGGCGTTGCCATAGCTCCAGTTTACTCCTGTGCTTTTTGTCACAACTGGCGTTACTGTTTCGTATACCGAACGAATCTGCACCATTATACCTGCAGGAATCAATATGCAAAAATCTTTTTCAACTTTTCCAAAAAAGCAACGACGGGTGTGACTAATTCCTAAACCTAAACCGATACACCTAACTCCTACACCACTAAACTCCTGATCCAATCGATACACATCAGATAACTGTCTACAACATATCAACTGGTGTTATGGAAGTCTTTATTTATTCATTTTTAGCTTTGGTTTTGGAGTTTAGCGACGGTTTTAGGAACCAGTGGTTCGGTTTAGGTTCAGGTTTAGGAATTAGTGAGACCCAACAAAAGTATTGAAAGAGGTTCTTACCCCAAAACTATGAGTTCTCCATATTTTACGGGAGGGGTAGGCCTTGTAGAATTGAGACCATTGCTTGTAGTAGCGGAAGCAGATGAAGTTTGAGGTTCCTGTGATGTCATTTCAAAGTATTTTGTGCCATTTTGAAGGAAATTACAAGCATTTCGTACCGATTAGAAGTTACTGTGTCCCTGTGTCCCTGTGTCCCTAGACTGGGTTACTAATTGCTAAACCTAAACCTAAACCGGCACACTGCTAAACCAACCAATAAACTTATAAGCCAATAGTTTTTCTTATACCGTGGTATTTTTATTACAAATTAACAACAAAAAATGCAAATCAGACAAGAAATTGTGATGAAAATTGTAAATTTGCATTGGAAAACGCCAAAATGCGAAGAGAAAAAAATGTTTAGTTACAAATTGTAATCAAAAATGCAAACAATGTAATCTTTGCCCACAATTGTGTCTACTGTTCCACTCCTGCATACATAGGCTAGGCTTAGGCCTAAGCCTAAGCCTGAGCCTAAGCCTGAGCCTGTGCCTAGCCTATTTATGCAGGAGTGGAACAGAAGACACAATTGTGGGCAAAGATTACATTGTTTGCATTTTTGATTACAATTTGTAACTAAACATTTTTTCTCTTCGCATTTTGGCGTTTTCCAATGCAAATTTACAATTTTCATCACAATTTCTTGTCTGATTTGCATTTTTTGTTGTTAATTTGTAATAAAAATACCACGGTATAACAAAAACTATTGGCTTATAAGTTTATTGGTTTAGCAGTGTGCCGGTTTAGGTTTAGGTTTCGGTTTAGCAATTAGTGTAACCCAGTCTAGGGACACAGGGACACAGGGACACAGGGACACAGGGACACAGTAACTTCTAATCGGTGCATTTCGTAACAGTTGAAGCGTTGAAAGAGAGAAACGTAAGCCTTGCTAAAAATTCGATTCCTTCGTTTTCTGTTCTCTTGCTTGTGTTTCTGTTCTTTGTTCTTGTTTTTTTTTGAGTTTATTCTCAACTTTTCCTTTCTTTTGTTTTTTCTATTGGGCGTTTACATTGCACCGTGACGAGCGTGGTTTCATGTTTCATGGATAACCATGGAACAATATGCTCATTCTAAACTTCATGATACAAACTATAACCAAATAAGCAATTCATGCAATAATAAGTGTCCATTAAGGTCAGAATTTTCATGCCAAACTGACACCTGAATTCAAATTCAGTCCATGCTCCACGACGACTGTGAACCTCGTATCATTTTCATAGTCCTAACGCAATCACATAATTGGCAATAGAAATAGACGCTGTTGCCATATTTGGCAGTTTTCCCATTCTCTCCATCTCTGTTGATATCCAAAGTCAAAGGCCAAAGTCAAAAGTCCCCCCCCCCCCCCCATTTGCAATTTGAAATTTTCATTCAATTTCCCTCCTTTACATGTTTGTATGTATGCGCTCTCCTCCGTAATTTTAAATTTGTGAGACTTTGCCCTTCATGCTTTTTTTCCTCCGCCCTCTTGTCCGTTGTTTGTTATGTTTTGATTTTTTTATCCCAAGATCACTGATCTAAGGTACCGATCTTCTCCTTTCACTTGTCGTCGACAGTTTTGATGCATCCCTCTGCCGCGTCGGGTAGTTCGGGGCAAATATGACTGGGGGAACTTTCGACCCTGAGGCTTAGGCTTAGGCTTAGGCTTAGGCTTAGGCTTAGACTTAGGCTTAGGCTTAGGCTTAGGCTTAGGCTTAGGCTTAGGCTTAGGCGGCTTAGGCTTGTCGATGTCGACTTGTCGAGCGAGCCCATCATAATTCCGAGCACATGTGTCGATGGGCCATCAAGCTGCAACCTTATCGGTCCAATTTATCCCGTTCTACCCTCCCGCATGTTTTCGCCTGTCACTTTTCAGGGTGCGGCGTCGTTTCTCATGCCCACCTATGTGTCTCCCGACCGAGTGTCTCCCATGCTGTGCAGTTTCTCGTTAAGTGGCGCGTCCTTTCTGGCGTGTTCGTCCTTGTAGTTTGTCGCATTAGATCTTGTGGAAGATGAGGGCATTCCTTTATTTGCTTGCGCTATGTATGCACGGCGCGGTTTGCTTGCCGATATGGACGATATGCGGTAACGCGATTGGGTTGGTCGATAGCGACCCCGCGGTTTTTAGTGAAAGTTTGGATCGGTGTCTGCGGGGTCGTCGACGTCATTTGTTGTCAATTCTTCTTTTCACTCGCTCCTTTTTCGCTCCCAGATGATTGAACGAGGTCGACGACCCCGCAGGCACCGATACAAACTTTCACCAAACACCGCGGGGTCGCTGTATATCGACCTAACCCAATCGCGTTACCGCAACTCGTCCATATTGCGACGAAACTGATACGTGATCAACGAGCCTACAAGGTGACTCGCGACACTTGTAAGGTCATCTCAAGTGGCCGCCCAAGGCACTGATTTGATTCATTTTCTACACCACGTTGTCTTTAAAACAACCTCTGTTGTAACATGCACGCCGTGTGACGGGGGGGGGGGGGGGGGGGCCGGGGGGTGACGGACCGCCATGGTTGCAATAGATTCGATATAATTTTGAAGGTTGCTTGTTCATCATGTTGTATGTTTTATTCCGTTGATTTGTTGTACAGCAGACATTTGTCTTTGTCCCGCCTTTTAAAATTTATTTCGATGCCCCTTTGGACAAAGGAGGTTGGGAATGAGGATCAATTACATACGTACCTCTGCCGTTCTATCCCAGGCAGGGTACTTGACATATTTGTCAGGTACGTATTACGTATACGTACCTACAGTATGTAGGCGTAGGTATGTAGATTAGGCTTAGGCTTAGGCTTAGGCTTAGGCTTTTGGCTTTTGGCTTTGGTGTTTATATTTTGGTGTACTATGTACACAGACAAAGATTGATTTATGTATATCCGCGCGCGTACAGATACTCAAAACATTGACCGAGGAAAATGTGAAAAAAAAGCTACCGTAGTGCAACCCTTTGGTTGCCCATCCATCTGAGCGAGAGCTTGATTTGATACAAGCCTACGTATAGCCACTTGTGGTGTGGCATCGGTTTGGTTTGCTATGGTTCCCTCATCTGTCCGACTGAGAGCTGAACTGGACCTGACAGAGCATTTTTGGCCCATAGGAGTAGAACTGTGGGGTAAACCCGGACACCTACTTAGTTATATCTCAGCAACCATACGACCGATTGCGACAAGTTTTCTTCCAATCGATTTCTTGTACTCTCTTCTTTCAATTGAGCTACCATTTTTCATCATTTGTTGGAGCGGCAAGTTCAGAAAAGCTTAGGTGTCCGAGTTTACCCCGTGTCCGGATTTACCCCACAGTACCCGCCTACGTGTTGCGTTTCTTTTAGTACGTTTTTGGCGGCTTCACCCGAATGGCTGAATGCGTAATCAGTTTTTGGCGACCGTCTGCCGGGGGATGGGAAAGCCGTGTTTCGTTTGTGTTGTATTCGCACAATCATCGCATAAAGCTTCAAACCATGGCTCCGCCCCTGCTAAACTGCAAGATTGTAATGGTTTCGTGTATACACCCTCGCGTCGGCTTAAGCAGTACGCGCCTAAAAATACTGTAGATATGCCACCGACAAAGATGTGCCGTGCCACTAATTCCTGTAAGAATATTGGTTTTTGAAGTAAAATAAATAATAAATAATAATATTAAAATAAAATATAATAAATACATTATTCAAATAATGTGTACGTATGTACTGTACCTTCGGGTACAAGTAGTTCCAAACTCCAAACAATGAGGTCTTTCTTTTACTGCTTCACGTGCGCATACTGTAGCATTGTCGTAGAGGTTATGAACGACGCATTACCCAGCTAGCAAAGTTTGCCGCTATTTTGCTGCGTGTCTGTGTCATGTTGGTCCTGTTCTGCGTATTGAAACTGTTCGGCTTGTCTGTTTTTAGCATCGGTACCTGTGGATGTCTGGTGTCTAATCACGTCACACAAAACATGTTTCTGCTTTGTGGACCTGTCAGTTTGCTTGCTTGTCACCGTCCGACGATGAAAAATCGGCTCGTTTTATCTGTCGCAAAAGCGCAGGTGAAATGTATTTTACGCCCGATTGTGCTCATTCTGTAGTTCTACTGTACTGTATATATGTACTGTATGTAAGTATCAGTGCGTGCGTGCTCTATGTGTGTATGTACGTACACATGCAGCAATAATCAAATAAATTTAGTAGTAAATTATACCGTGCGCGCCCACCTGTTATGATATCGTCATGTCTGTTTGCTTGTGCATTGGTATAATCAAATAGTCAAAGTATCATAGCTAAGCATGCTAGCTTACACATGCTTTCAGGTATACCCACCCTCTCCCTTTCTCATGTTTTTCTTTCTTCATGCCTTGTGCCTTGCATGTCTGATCTGAGCTAAATATGCGCCCACTAGATCGTGGTATGTACCGTACGACTGTCAGAGTTCGATGTTCTCTTTTGTTCATGGGGTCAATCTTCGGCGATAGGACACCGAAACCAAACGCGCAGCTCGCGTTAGTTCAAATTCCAGTGCGTGTATTTCGTGGGTTTGAGCTTGAACAATAGGTCTTGCTTAGGCAGGCTTAGGCTTAGGCTTACTCTTATAGGCTTAGGCTTAGGCTTAGGCTTAGGCTTAGGCTTATCCTTAGGCTTAGGCTTAGCCCTAGGCTTTGTCTTACATAGGCTTAGCCTTTTGCTTAACCTTTTGCTTAGGCTTTGGTTTTGTGGTTGCAGGCCTAGGCTTAGGCTAATCTCAAGCTTTGCTTAGACATAGGCATAATATGTAGAGTTTGACTTCTTTGACTAGTACCGTGACTTTTGAATGTCGTTTCTTCGGCTGCAAAAGTGAAGGGTGAATACTGTTGCAAGCTTGCAAACGCCTTGCGCCGTTTTGTTTGCGCAGTTTGGCACACCACTGGCAGCTCGGCGCGTGGGATATTTATTTATACACCCAATGCAGCATTTCCTTCATCCTTTTCTGACGTGTTGAAGAGCCTCCGCTGGCTGACTGTGCAAGCTTGGCGCGTTAAGCCAAGCACCAGAGATAAGCGTCAGTTTACCTGCTGCCCTTCACTGTCATTGTTAGGTGGATGCCTTTTATTATGCGCGCTCATTCGCTGACTTGACTGTTGTGTCGCACCACGGACGAAATGCGTACGGCACAAAATTTAAACTTGGCTATTGGCATGCGTCATGTTCGCTCGGGCGCTAAAATATCCTCAAGGCATGAGGAATTTTTATTTTAAACTAATTACTACCGTAACCCAAAGGAAACATACGGTATCTGCTGCTGTACTGTACTGCTGGATGAAAAAGTGTATTGAAGTTTATGGGAGCGGGAATAATTATTTGCTACTCTTTGGAATATAGAATATTCTTTAGCTTGAATTTCTGTGGAAAAACTTGTTCGTGCCTCCACTCCAGCTTATTATTATCTACAACAAAACATCTGCTTGCTTGTACAGTAGGGGACCCGTTTAAATTATGTATACGCGTATGTTCGCGAATAACACTAGTGTCATTCGCGAAGATACGCGTATGCTACGCGTATGAACCGAACAAGGACTCCTGGAAAGTGAAAAGGACAGCGCCATCTGAGCAAGCGGGAAGAAGAAGAAATGATGAAAGCATCTGAGCAAGCGAGAGGAAAGGAAGAATGAAAATATCCGCATAGAATCAATGGACTAATTTGTGAAATAAATTGGCACAAAATGCATTTCGTTTCCCTATGATAGGCCTACCTTTCAATATCATACTTAGGTGCATGACTGCAGAATAATTCTACTTTGCAAGGCAGTAAATTCGAAGCCCGATATTTGTGCGCAGCTTTTTTCCCCTTTTCCTCCTTCTGCCATGTAGATTAGCTATTTCCAGGCTTCTGCTTTCTGATTCTGCTGCTGTTCCGTTTTCTCTTTCTTTCTCTCTCTTTTCTTTCGTTTTTCTAGGAGTCCTTGCGTTTCGTTTTTCGGCAACAGTACGCGTAAACTTCGCGAATACTACGCGTTTCTTCGCGAAGACAGAAATTCTACGCGTATACATAATATAAACGGGTCCCCACTGTATTGCTTCACCAGATTACCGTATTTTTGGGTGTATATTCCCCTATTGTATATCCCCCCTAGTGTATAACCCCATTGGCAAAACATAAATTTTTTCCTTTGTATATCCCCCTGGTGTATAACCCCCCATGTACTGTAAGGTACCTGACCTACCTATGTAGCTGGTCCTATGCTAGCTATAGCTACTCCTACACCATGCTGCTTTGCCTGTAGGCTTAGCTGAGCATGTCTTCTACTAGAATAACCCTGTTTTAACCGCGATTATGCCCTAAAACACATTACTTTTGACCTCAAAAACATGCCTCTACACACCTCTCATAAACATAAATTTTGTCCTATGTATATCATATCCCCACCCATTGTATATCCCCCCCCTAGTGTATAACCCCCATTGGACCTCTCAATTTTTGTATACCCCCATGGGGCTATAAACCCAAAAATACGGTACTGTAAAACTCCAAAATAAGGGATTAGCCATCTATTATCCTTTTGATAAAAAATTCAGGATAAAATTCCTCCTCGAACTTTGATATACTGTGTATTTTTTCTGGGACACCCTGGAAAGGAAATAAAAAAAAAGACAATACAGAACAACTTTCTTGTCCGATAAATCCAGACATCCCTTAGATTCGGAGTCTTTCAGTACGGCATAAAAACTCTAAATCTCTGGACGGGTGTGTGGCGTCTACAATCTGACCCGTATAGCCAGTCGCCCACCTTTTGCGTAGCTGTTTTGGCGCCAAACTTGGGCGAAAATGTTATGTCTTGCGCGGCGATGAATACCAACTGGCCTGTTGGTATTTTCCAGGCTTTTTGCAAGGTGCTAAAGCTTTTCGTTTCAGTCTGTCCAATGAGAAAAGATTCGAAGAGATACATAATACAGTAGGCCTTAGGTAGCTTGCAAACTGCATGGAAAAATGTCCTTGCTTTTCACTCAAAAAAGCTTACCCGACTTCGAAAATCTGCGCATGCTCTCAGTTGACGGACTACATACATAGCTATCATAGGTACCAATCTTTATTGCTCAATTCAACAACTCTAAGGATCTGTCATGATCAGGTACATAATCTTTCCTGCCTGCATACACCTACAGATCTGGCGTTAGTTTGATGCAAAACTGAAATTTTTCTGCGTGGGTTTTTCTTTGGAGTCTGAGCCGAATGCGTATGAAAATCTTTTCCTTGTGTACGGACTTTCTGACTCATCCTGTGCTGCATGCCTTTGTCCGCGCGCGATTTTTATTTAACCCTTTGCCGGTCCAACGCTTTTCCGCTATGCTTCGCGTAATCACGATGTACTGTAGGGTACTGTGGGGTAAACCCGGCCATAGGGTAAACCCAGACACCTAAGCTGTTCTGAACTTGCCGCTGCAGCAAATTATGAACATGGTAGCTCATTTGAATGAAGGAGAGTTCAAGGAATGGATTGGTAGAATTTTGTCTCAATCGGTCTTTATGGTTGCTACCTACTGGGTGTCCGGGTTTACCCCAGTGTCCGGGTTTACCCCACACTACCGTACTCGTCTGTTATCCGCGTGGGTTGGAGCGGAACGAAGGAACGACCGTTCGCTTTGGAAGAAAAAGTTTGGACTCTGCGTTTGAGGACACATCTTTTCTTCTCTCGATCGGCTTGAGTCGACATGACTTTTTCTTGTTCTTTTGTGGCCGTGGATGTTATAGTTTAGTTCTTGTTGGAACATCGCTCTGAGTCATGTGCCCAACTGATGCATATATGGCTGATCTATTTATTCATTGGAGGAACAAACAACATTTCTCAAGTTCGAAGCGCAATTTAATCTTGAATTTGGATGAAATACCGAACCACAAAGTCATGACTGGGTTCTGGACTGGCCTTCTAAGTTTAATTGAACTATACTGGCGGATTTTTCTTTGTTGCTCACCGCCCGCTGTCTTGTCTGCTTTAAGTCGCCGACTTATGTTTGTTCCGTGCTGAAAGTTTGCGCAATTCATCATTGAAAAGATTCGAAATTGCGACGCCAAAGAGGAAACACCGCAAAGAATCATCAGGCATATTCACAAATACGTACGTTCAGTAAGTCGTCGGCGTGTGTCAAAGCATAGGTCTGTCGTAAGGTTTCTTGGGATCATGTTGATTCGCATATCCTGCGAAACACGGTGTGTGTGATTTTAAGTCATAGTCGGGGTGCGCAAACTTTTGGAAGTCTCCTCCCAGTTTCTCAAGTTTTCCACTCAATAGATATGTAATTGGATTATCCTTGAACAATTGAGGTGCAGGCATTCATTGATTACAGTAATCAGCAATAAACAACTTTCGCGGATAGTTATGCCAATTTTTTCGCATATATTGCCGGAAAATTTCGCTGGTAAATTACCTACCTATTATTTCTTTGTCTGACTTTTGCCACTCCCTTTGTCGGCGTGGTTTGAAGTCCCAATAATCATGCTCATTGAAGTTTTTTTACGATGATCAATTGTGACCATTTTTGCGCATTTTATGGTCAAAAAAGGAGTACGGTACATTCTTGAGTTATTTGAGTCGTACAAACAAAATTTGGGCTTTGACTCGTTCTCTTGCATAAACTTTAGCAATAAACTAATACGCGCGACCGAAGGTATGAAATTTTGGAAAGGAAAACTTCATAATGAACTGTATTTTCGTGTTTCTACAAAAAATGTAACCCTAGAAGATCGGGTTACCCCCTTCCTTTCTCCGAACTTCGGGTAGGTAGATAAATCACGGACACCTAGAACCGAAATTATGGAAAAGTTATCGAAGTACTCGTTTTTTGTCAAGTTGTCCATGCCTTCCGGAAATAAATTTTCAACTGCAGCAGGAACGAAGAAAAACAAAGATCCCACGAAACGAATGCGACAAACATAAGAGAGGAAACGGAGGAAAATGTGTCGCATTCGTTTCGTGGGATCTTTGTTTTAGATTCGTTCCCGCTGCAGTTGGAAATTTATTTCCGAAGGGCGTGGACAACTTGAGGAAAAACGAGTACTTCGATAATTTTTCCATACTTTCGGTTCTAGGTGTCCGTGATTTATCTACCTCCCCGAAGTTCGGAATTATTTTCGTGGTATGCCTACAAGTGTCACCTTTCGTTAGTGACTCTTTTAGGCGGCAAACTTCTAAAGTGGCACGAACTTTGAAACGGTGTATAGCATGGTGCAAGGTGTACGTATGTCAAGATCTTTGCAACGTGTGTACATAATTATTTCGAGTAAAAAAAAACTGTCACTTTACCCCCCTGGCCTGACAATAATTTTATACCGTCACGCAAGGAGTGTGACGTGGGTTTATGTAACGTTGTGCATCATAGGATATGGAGCATTATGGAGCATTTTGATAGGCCAGTGGTACAGCCATAGCGTCTCATTTTGGACAACTTGTTCGCCCCAAACTTTACCGTACAAAATGACTTGTGAGAACCTTTTCTTTCGCAGGTCTACCTGCTTCGTACGTAAAATAGCCCTTGTCATCGTATGTACGGACGTACCGTAGGCCTACGTACCCTATGTAACGCGCATTGTGATTTGTTTTGTACATTACATACACAGTGACGTTCGTGAGTACGTACGTTAAAGAAGACGAGGGGGGCAAGACAGAGGTGAAGAGCCGATTTTGGTGCTCTTGCAAGCTTGTTGTGTATGCGTCTCTCAGTACAAAGAAGGGGAATCAGGGTAGCTCGGGGCAAATCCAGTCCTACCTGAATGATAAAGGGGTTATCAATGACGAGAGCAGGGTTGTTCCTTCTTATCGCAACCTCCCCACTGTGTTGCTGCATGAGTTTAAGCAAGCGGCAAGCCTTCCTTTGGTTTTGTACATGACGTAGCTTCATGTGGTCGGATTTTACCCGGGCAACCCTTTAGCGTCATATTTTATTTTCTCGTTCTACGTACGGATATGCTATCGCGCCGAAGCTTGTTGTCCGTTTACACAGGCCTCTCGATTTTGATCCGCGCCCTGCAATATCTGCTCCTGGTGTGCGGATATGTGGTGTGTACGGATGAATGTGCTAGCGTTTTGACTTGGCTTTGCTTTTGGCCGTTTTAGGGATGTGCCGCGCTTTCTCTTGCTTTGCTGTACGTACGTACACGTAGAGATGGGCCGAGACTCTCGGTCTCGGTCTCGGTCTCGGAAATCTCGGTCATTTTTGGCGATCTCGGTCTCGGTCTCGGTCTCGACTTTAGAATTTTCAAATTCTCGGTCTCGGTCTCGGTCTCGCAACTGTTAGGGCCTATTTTAGGCGAGACCGAGACTAGATTGAAATCGTGCTTTCACAAGCAATTTTCATGCATTTCTGCTGAGATTTTAGCTGCCTATCATGAAAAAATTTCCCCTGCGGGGCGATTTTAGCCATGTAATGTAGAAAATAGAAGAAGCACCTATTCGTTACTGTTTTCGCCATTGAAATTTTCATTGAAAACGACCATCAGAAAAAATACAAACGAAATTCCATAAGTTTTTATACTAATACTTATGTAGTCTCGGTCTCGATCTCGGTCTCGGTCTCGGCAAAATTCCTTAATCTCGGTCTCGATCTCGGTCTCGGAAAAAATTCTAAGTCTCGGTCTCGGTCTCGGTCTCGTTTTCAGCAACAATCCAGTCTCGGCCCATCTCTACGTACACGTACACCCTTTTGGTTGGATTGATACATTTGACATCACAGGCTAGGTTACGGTTTGCGTTTGGCGTGATCTTAGCCTGACTTTTTTCTGTTGGCCACAACTGTGGTTCAGGCAGGTGACCTTTGGCTTCAACCAACCCAGCTTTTCCTGCCATTTGGAATTGTACGTAATGTTTCGTAGCGCAGCGCCTGCCCAAAAGGTTATTTTTTCGCCCCTGATGAGATAAAGGTTCTGTTTTTGTGAACTGACAACCCAGAAAGTCAGTGTAGTGTACGTTGGTACATACCGTACCCGCCTAAAGGTCGCTAACTTTTCGTTAGTGGTCCTCCTTATAAAGTACCTAGCTTTCCGCTCTTTGTTTTATTAGTCTACTCCCCAATAATTCTAGTATAGTATTATTGCTCTGGTGTACGTAGTAGTTGCTGCTTAGAAATCTGGGTATGACTATAGTTTCTCAATTTCTCATGGTACAATGTATGTACACGACACGTACTTAGCCATATGTACCTTACGTACGTATGTATACTTTAAAGTTACGAACTTGTCGAGATATGGCGAAATATACGAGCGATGCGTTTGGCGCGCTGTTTGGGCGTGCTTTTCATAGATCAGAAAAGCAAATAAACTTCCTCGACGCACAGGCGACAAAATGGTGACCGCCTAGGCAAAGTCATAGGTACACGCAAAGCCAATGTTAAAAGTGGGGTCGGGTGTTTGTATGTACTAGGTGTGATATTATATATTAGCACACAAAGTCGACGAGGTTGTCTGTGGACAAATCGTAAATGTTTGCTCCAATATATCGAGAGACTTGGCTGGCCGGAAAAGAAAGAAATTGACGCCGCCAAAGAGTTGGTACCTGTTCGTTTATTGCTTCATTCGATCATATTCCGTACAATAAATCCTGTATTGTATGTACATATTACGTGCGAGCGGTAAGAGCAAAATAAGATTATTTGGCCCATTTTCATAAAATCGGTTCATTCTTCATTAAAATTGACCCTGTAAATTTTTGTTTGCGCTAATTATGTCGCTAATCTGAAAAGGACAAGAAAATTAAAACAGATCGCAAAATTGCATCATTCGACTCTGTGTCAGTCAGCCTGAAAGATTGCCTTCACTGACTGAATCATTATAGCTTTATTCTTCCTGCGAACTATATTTTCTGTACTACTGTTCCTTCTGATGGGTCAAGCAAGATTTACTGGACTATTATTGGCTTATCGACATTGAAAACGCTACCATTTACTGCAAAGAAAGCTTGGTGGATACGATTCTTGAAGCTTGGGTAATATCAGCAGGTAAATTCTGGCTTTGGTTATGTGCACCTGAAATCCCAGGATTCCTGACTGATATTGCCCTATCTCGAGCTGAAGACGTCTCATCAGATGCTGCACGGAGAATTTACGTATTTACCGGTAAGATTTTCTATGAGCAATCGATTGAGTCAGTGCTGAAAAATGGCACATTATGCCTAGACGGTTTACATCCGTCGGTGCCTTAGTCACGTGTAGACCTTTTACCCTATTTATGTGATAAATAGCAAGAATATTGTAGTTTTAATGAATTTTTATGCATGCTTGTCTGTAGGTATCTGGGTTACGGTAAGTCTGCTATGTTCTGTGGTGTGTGTATTCAATGTGATTTTCGTGCTTGTTCTTCAGAAGTTATTGTATCCTATTCCTAACACAACTCAATGTAACTGACGCCTTTCTGACATTTTCTTCGAACATCTTTCTTTGCTTTGTCCAATATTTTCTAACCAAAAGGTGTGACGATGCGTAATCTCCTTACTAAACCGTCGTCGTGTTCATCTCATAGCAAGTTGTTGACTTTTCGTGCAACTATTCGTTGTTTTCGTCTTTTATTTTACTCGTATTACATTTCTGTCAGCAGCTAATACTATATATTTCCTAGCAGACAGCTTGGCACCTGTCGAGCAAATAAAGCTGGTTTTTCAGCTAGATTGTGCTTCTGGTACTAGCAAGCCTATAGTACTACACTTTACTCTTGATTTGGTACGCGGTATTTTTCACTGTGTTCTGCGTTCTGTCTATTGTATACGGTGTCCATGTTCTACAATATTGCAGCACTACATACAGCAGTATTTTGGTCAGTTTTTGTTTTGGTCAGCGTTGCTATCTGGCAGTTGACGTCTGTCGTCTGTCAGTCAATAATATGAATCTTTCAGTTTTACCGTCAATTTATGCATGTTTCCGTTTCCGTCACGTGACTGTCAATTGACAGACTTTGATACCGCTTGTCATCTGACTGTCAGTCCGTTCTCAATGGTCTAACCTTCTTTCTGCATTATAATACCGGTCAGTCGTCCACCTTTTTCGTGTGTTTCTGTCACGTGACTGTAATCTTCACACAAGCAAGGGTCCTCCTGTCATCTGACAGACAATGACGCCTGTTTGTCAGTCCGCCCGTCAATGGTCAATTCTTCTTCCTTCACTGCAACCGGTCAATCGTCCGTCTTTTGTGTGCCGTGTTTCTGTCACGTGGCCCTCACCTGATGGTTGCTTTCTGTCACGTGGCCATCATCTGATGGTTGCTGTCTGTCACGTGACTGTCACTTGACTGACATTGTCGTGTGTGACGCCGGTCCGTCGGTGGTCTAATCTCATCCGGTGAAGTGTGACTGTCGCACCTGTGACGTCGATTGAATGTCACGCTTGTCGCGGTGGGATTCTACCGCTGCGGTCCACGGTCTTTAACAACAACTGCTTTGTTCACTCACTCTCTTTCAACTCACCTCCATGGCATGATAAAAGCTCATCTTTCTTCTATCAATGAGTTCTCGGTGTTTTGTCCAAACAGTTACGCCGTAACCGTATTTATTTATTACCGTAGTCCATTCATACGTACGTAATTACGTAGCAATTTGATGAATTTATTGGCTATCCGCAGTTGAGTTGTCACTGGTTGGGGACGATTATCGCCCATTTTTGAAAACTCAATAAGTTATTATTTTTTAAATTTTTCCATGACGAACGCCGACTTTCCACCCACGATCTTTCTTTTATACGGCTTTTAGAAAATAGAATAAGAAAGGGGCGGATGGGCACGGGCACGACCCATGACAACCTCGACCGTGGATATTTATATCTGTACTGTACGATCTTATTTTTGTGTGTCTTAGTATTTATTGCCAACACTGTTGTGGTGTGTACTTATGATGTACAGTACTTATGTTGTATGTACGTATGTACGTACTGTAATGTACATGTAGGTTTGTACGTGGCCGCTAGGTATCTACATACTTACCTACTATGCTTGTCACGTACGTACTGTACTGTCTGTCGTACGCAGTTCTGTAAGTGAACATATGTAATGTGTGGACTGGTAGATTTTTTGTACATTTGAAGTTCTTTTCTGCTTGTATCCAAGGTGTGCGTTAGCTTGCTGTTTTACCCTGGCGCTTTCTGAGTATTACATTTGGTGCTGACGACCAACTTTTCGTCCTTGATTCAGCGCCTTTTGTAATCCTCCCATAGCACAGGAAGCAATTTTCCCTATATCCCTGCTATCATACCGTATAAAACTCCACATCAGTCAATATGGGCCGGCTACTATTTTGTCGATCAACGGACAGTGGACAAGAATGTCATGCAGTGTTCCTGGTGGAAAGGACAAAATGTCGGTAATAGCAAAAAGAGTAAAGGTACATAAATAAATAAATAAATAAATAAATAAATAAATAAATAAATAAATAAATAAATAAATAAATAAATAAATAAATACTGTAATGTTCCTTAGATAGCCCCATGGGGCTATACAAATTGTAAGCACCGAAACCGATTAGGGGGGGGGGGGGGGGGCTATACACGAGAAGGGGTTATACACGAGGGGGGCTATACACGAGGGCATTTTTCATTTGTACCAAAAGAAAGGTTTTTTGACCTCCTGAACTCGTTTATGGTGGTTATTTGGCACGTTTCCAAGCTCCAATCATCAAAAATGCAGCTTTTAACGTAAAAATTGTGAAATTTTTGCTGCCAAAAAATTTCCCTCGTTGAGATGTCACTGGCAAATGATCAGAACTGTTCCAAATGAGGTGCAGATAAACTTCTATGCATCAAAACACCTCAAAAACGCTGTTTTTAGCGCAAAAACACTTGATTTCCCTTGCTTTTCGCGGTTCGCAATAGGGGGCTATATACACGAGGGCAAATGACGTTAGTGGCCGATTTGGGGGGCTATACACGAGGGGGGTTATACACGAGAGGGGCTATATACGGAACATTACAGTAAATAAATAAATAAATAAATAAATAAATAAATAAATAAATAAATAAATAAATAAATAACACATTAATAAATAGGGTACTAAATAGGTATGGGGTAAACCCGGCCACCTACGCTGACGCTCCTTTGATGAACCTGCTGCTGCAGCAAACGATGAATCAAATACAGTTACTTTAGCTCGTTTGAAAGAATTGGTTGCTAGGACATGCTGCTGCCCTGAAAGTTAGGTGGCCGAATCTTCCCATGGCCGGGTTTACCCCATAGTACCCTAAATAAATTTATATACCGACCTTAATTCTCTGTTTCGTAAATTGTCTTCACATTTGCTGCAGTGCAATGTAATGTTATGCCACAATAATTTTATTTCAGCTAAAGTCATCCCATATCAAACCAAAACCACCACAATCTTCGCCTTCCCAAATACAGCAGATTTTGCAATCAGGAAACAGCATGCTTTGTACTTTAAAATCGTGACCAGAGGCAGAGCAGCCCAAAACGAGAACCCAAAACCTCCTGTACACAAAGTTTTTTTTAGCTTTTCAGCCCGCTTCACACCGTTGAATCGGCAGGGAACGTTTTCGCTTCGTCTCCCGCAGCGGTAGAATCTGCGATGATCGAAGGCGTGGTTGCATCATGTTCGGTGGTCCCATTTTCCAGCACGGTCGTGGTTGTCGATGGATTTTCAAATGTTTTGTAGGCAAATAGACGCACCCTCAACCAGTTGACAGATCTTTCCAGCTTTTGCTGCACCGATTTGGGCAGGTAGAGCTGGAAGAACCCCTCCCTGATCTCTGCATCGAAGCAGAGAAAGACAAAGAGAATGAGGAAATTGCAGCACTCCACCAGGAACTCGAATTTGTACACGAATTTGAACAGCAGGTCCACGTATGACATCAGGTTGAAGTTGATGAAACTAGCCAGATTGGGAATAAATTCCAGCAGGCCCAGGAAAACGAGGATTTTAAAGGGGGTGTGCGGCGTAGGGTTTTGAAATTTCCTTTCGAGGACATTAAAATGGAGTTTTTCTGCTGATACCAACAAAAGCCAGTGTCGCAATTAATTAGCACACATAGGGTACATTATGTACTGTACGTGGGGAGCGGGGATAAATTGACTCAGCAAGAAAAATGAAAAAATGGATGAAAATACTTTCAAAATCCTCGCCTTTTTCACAACCACGGAAATTTTTCCGCCGCCGTACACCCCCTATAAAGGTGCCGAAGTACTGCAGCTTCATTTCCGGTCGTTTCAGCATTTTTAAGGCCACCATGACCAGAATGGCACAGTAGAGAAGATTGGGGAAGATGAAGGTGAAGATTTTCAGCATCCAATGACGCCAAACCCGCCAGTAGAAGCGGTTGCCTTTAACCCAGTCTCGGATTCGGCCCACCACCACCGTTACGTCGCATTTCTCGCTGAATTCCGTCCGAAATTCGCGGTGAAAATACAGCGAACCTGCAAGGACGACACAAATCCACATTATAGTACAGTATATATACACAGTGTGCGTTAGTACATAGCAGGGTAGCATGGGGTTAAACCGTCCATGGGGCAAAATCTGCCCCACCTACAGTGCATGGCGCTTTTTCCTCTATTCAAACATGGCTTTCGAAATGTACCTACGTATCTAGGGACACTTCTGGGTAAAAGCGCCATAGGTGGCGCCGCCAGAGCGTAACGTAATTAAAGGCAAGGGGTCCCCTAACACTGACTTTCGAATTTTGAGCTCAAACCAATTTTATCATAGACTATATTTCTAACCAAGTCTTAAAACCGCATTTAAAAATCCTATCCTTTCACGAGTTGTCCGTGTGCAAAGTTCAGTACTGAAGAAGATTTGGGAACTGCTACGGTAGGTAAACATACCATAGCGCTTCCCGAGGACCGCGTCAATACTAAAATTTATCGACCTTTGTCATCGAATAACTCGTCAACGGATGGGAATTTTGAAAATCGGTTTTTTTGTAAAAGACTTGGTTAAAAATATGGTTTTTATAAAATTGGTTTGAACTCAAAATTCGAAAGTCGGTGTTAGGGTACCCCTTGCCTTTAGTTGACCTTTCCTCCCATACCATTCAGCGCAAATGCCAACAGGAAGGCGAATGCGATGCTAAGATATCTGATTTTCAGTCGGTTCGGAACGTGGTAATCCGAGACAAAGAGCAGAATTTCCATCGCAATGAGCAGCAGTAGGAAAGTGGTGAAGGCTTCGATGATTTCCGCAGTACCGGGAATAATCATCACGTAAAACGTCCATCGAAAACTGTTCACGTCGTAGCGGTGCCTGTGATTTATCACGTAGAACAGCATGGATTTGTGTAGGATTTCTAGCAATGCAACCACTGCATCCGCAGCGGCGATAAAGCCGAAAGATAAGCGAAAACTTTGTCGCAGTTTCGGCAATTTGAATATCAGAATTGTCAGCAAGGTATTGGAAATGAGCGAGAAGATGGAAAAGACCATATCCGTCACATGATACGAATAGTATTGACTGATCCAGGAATCTGACAGGACGATGCAAGAACCGTTTTTGATAATTCCCATGATTTTTGGTTGCGGAAGTAAAATAAGCTAGCAGCGGTGATTTTTTATTGTTCTCTCAATTTAATTTTTGGAATTCGAGAAGAATGGAACGGAACTGAATGTACGTACAGTACGGTAATTGATCTGAAGATGACTCCTTTTGCGCGGGCCTTTAAAACGGAGAAAGACGCACCACTTAAAACCAACGGTCAACCAGCGATCAGACACGATTGATGACAGTGGTGGTAGGAAACTGGCACTTTTGCAATCGTCGCACAATCGCTCTTTCTTTTCTTCGTATCCGTTCTTTACGATACAGCGGTCCGGTCCAGTGAGTGGTCTCCTTCGTTTAAAAATTTTAGGTTAACCCAAGAGAGACACCACCATTCGATACACTCTCCCGGTATGTACGTACTGTATGTATGCGTGTACAATTTATACACACAGCATATGTTATGTGGTACTTACACTGTCGTTGAAGATTTAGAAAAAGTTGTCTTTTCTATTGGGACCGATAGATAACTGTACAGTACAAAGTACTTGGGTTTGTTGCAGTGGAGCGAAACGAAAAATTAGTTGTCGTAGATAAGAAATTTCTTGATATTTTGGCACGAACGAGACGCTTTGTGGGTTAAGATGAGGGCCTATCTATTGCCCCCAATGCCAAATTTTTGAACTTGAGGCGTTAAAAACAGCGCGTGCTACCGTGAATAGGGTAGAGTGGGTTGAAGTCGGACACGACTACCGATCAAAACAGCTGGTTGGTACATACATACGTTACGTACTTACCTACATTGGTAAAATAGGTACACACTTACGTAGGCTACTGTACATGTACACATTGGCAGAGCATTCTATGTACGTACACCCCCCACGTAGGTGTACATACGCAAAGCAAACCCAATTCAGTTTTTCCCCATTTTCTTTGTTTTCTCTAAAAGCCGCGCTAAAAGCTCGAACTTCATGCATTTTCGGGTACATTTTGTCAACGTACACCCCTCCCCTGGCTTTGATTTTGTTTCTTTTTTGAATAACCCTTGTCCTACTTTACCCCGCGGTACCATCTGTATATGGAGGTATCCTTTTGGGGGAGACGGGGTGTTGTGGTGTTCTGTTCTTTGTTGCCGTTTTAGGCGATGAGATGTTTTTGTGGGCAGCGCATATGGGCTCGAAAAACCTGTCTTTTCTGAAAATCACTTGAAGAGATAAAAATTTATTTCCAATCTCACTCAACGCATCTGTGTTCGCCACGTGGTATGTATGCATTTCGACCAGCTCAATGTTGCGGTTGCCACTTGCGAATTTGGGAAAATCTATACTGGATATGTGACAACGACTACGAAAGTGCGTTTGTATTTTTTCTGAGGCACTGTACGGATATCGCTATTTTTGGCTTGACACCGCAGGCAGCAAATAAATATTTTTCGGGGTTAAGTACCGTAACCCCTTTTCATTGGTATGTCTAATTTTGAACTCTAGCCAGAGAAAGCTGCGGCCAAACGCGATACATTGTAGCTTACTACACACACTGTACTTACTACGTCCGTAACGTTTACGAGTACAGTATGTATGTAGCTTACGGTATGTATCCTTTAAAACCAACGCAAAAAAGTAGTACTCTATTTTATTTATTTACTCCGGTGCTAACAGTTGTCGTTTCCCTCTCAGCTAGTTGCCTACCCGTAAGAAAATAAATACAATGAAACGCAGACTCCGGACCATTAAACCATTAACACCACTTTCAACTGGTAGCAGAATTCTTACACAACATTCCACAAACTTTTTCCTCAGATGTTGCGGTTAAAAACGCTTCTTGTTCATTGCCGTCTCCTTTCTCTTCATCGCCGTTCTCTTTATCTCCAGCTTGGTCAACCATGTTCCCTCTGCTTCCCAAACTGACTCTGTTCATCGCTTCTCCACAACTGGTAGCTGAGCTGCTTCTCTCCAGCTGAGCAACCTGACACTCAAACTGTTTCATGCCACGCACCCAACTCAGGAAACCCGCCCGATACGGTTTCACAATCCACAGAACAACCACAGGGTCTATCAGAGCATTCAGAATAAAGAGGCCAAACAGTAGTCGAAACAGCTTCATTTCTAGCTCCAGGTTCCAAGCCAGATTGATGGCCAAGATGGGAGGCAACTGGAGAAGAGCCGGTAAACATCCCTGGACAGCCGTGGCAATTAGCAATTCACGCAACTCGTCAAATCGTCGACTAGAGGAAATGCTCCTTCGGAGTTGTTTCTGTAAGAATTCGCTTGATTTGACGACGTCGTGGTGCTCCCGCAGTTTCTGGTAGATTTTCAAGTTGTACCAGATGAGGCAAAAGTAGGCGAATACCCCCAGAAGGACGACCAACGTGCTCCAGACACCGAAGGGGGTCGGAGCGGCGTCTTTGCTAAAGGGACAGTTTACATATTACGTCATCATAAACGGGGAGTGAGAACCACGCCCCCCCCCCCCCCCCCAAAAAAAATGGAATGCCCACAAAAGTTATAAAATTGGTGAAGGGGCTAAGGTTAGGCTTAGCCTGGGGGGGAGGTCACCGCTTCAGTCTGCGACGTAGTATATGTAAAATGTCCCTAATGCGAATGCCGCATATGCCGAACGGACTGCGACCGAAGAGACCATGGATGGCCTGGGCCAGAAAGGCGGCCAACGCGAGCAGATGAGGCGCCACCAGCATACAGACGATGTTTCGCGTGGAATAGTAGGCGAGATACTTGTCCGGGTGGTAGAGCGACGCGTAGCGATTCGCCGAGACGAATGGACGGCAGAGAATCGTGCCTGAAAGGCCCCGATTACACGTGCGACGAGTACGTAGAACGAGGGAACCTTAGGGTAAATCCGGCCACAAAAACATTCAGGGCTGCATTTCTCAAAACTGACACAAAACCAATATTGACCGATCTTGAGAAAATGACTGTGTCAATCGATTCCTTGATCTCATCTCATTCTCTTTTCAAACGAACAATCCTGTTTCATAATTTATGTGGCCGGGTTGACCCTAAACCTACTGTACTATGTTCAGCAATACGTAACACTCTGAGCAGCGTGTAAATGGGGCCTAAAGCCAGCATGTAGGCAGCCGAGGCGACAACCTGGCAGGACGCAGTTGGAAAATCGGCGCTATTCGCCACATCCTGACCTCTGGCAAAGAAATAGCCTTGAAAACAGAAGCAAAGCAGACAAAGCAGTCCGTCGCAAACGGCTAAATTCAGCAGGAACCATCGGTATTCCAGCAGTCGCAGCCGATCTTTCATCAGGCTCAGAACGATGACGAAAAGATTCGCAATGAAGCCAATCAGGGATAAAATCGATACAATCAAGCCGAAGATCAAAAGCTCCATCCTAAATTGATTAGGGAGATTCTCCTAAATGGGGATTAAAAGTTGCAGGAATAACCTTTCCGATTCCACCCGTAATATCCCGTTAGCGTCGCATAGTACGGTACTTTTTTCCTGAATGCAGCAGGTTTGTTGTAAAAAAGAAAAAAACACCACAAGATGTGAAGACAAAAAGTGAGAAAAGAAGAAGCTTTAAAGGGGAACTTTGGGCGGAAAGTTTGGGCGGAAACTTTGGGCGGAAATTCGATAGAGCTTGAAAAATGCTTCAAAACGCACCAAGTCGCATCCCTCTACGTTGCGTCGTTCTTGAGTTAGAGGCAAAAATTGATCTGTGAACGGGAAAATGCACGCGAGAGCATGTAGCTCGCTAACCATTACACCAATCGGCATAATTTTGCTACCACCATATGCTCCACGTTGAGTTCTACATTCTTGTTGTTAAAGTTTTTCTGTATCTTCACTGCCTGTGGCATGGGAAGCCAAAAACCGTGTGTAATTGCGCAGTTAAACACATTTCGTAGGTCCATGAAATATATACGTGTTTAACTGCGCAATTACACACGGTTTTTGGCTTCCCATGCCACAGGCAGTGAAGATACAGCAAAACTTTATGCAACAAAAATGTAGAACTCAACGTGGAGCATATGGTGGTTGCAAAATTATGCCGATCCGTGTAATGGTTAGCGAGCTATACATGCTCTCGCGTGCATTTTCTCGTTCACAGATCAATTTTTGCCTCTAACTCAAGAACGACGCAACGTAGAGGGATGCGACTTGGTGCGTTTTGAAGTATTTTTCAAGCTCTATCGAATGATCCATGCAGGCTTACCCCGAACTTTCCGCCCAAAGTTCCCCTTTAAATATGCTAAATTTTTTATACCTAAACTGTTCAGTGTACGTATGCTTTTGCGCAATTTAGAAAGTTGAAGTTTTATGTGGCTGGCTGTGTCAATCACCAGCTGAAACAACCAAAGTAGAGGTGACAAGGGTCCACGTTACCAAAGTTTTACTCGACTGAGTTCAAATGAAACATGTGGAACCTTTCTTGTCTTCCAAAAATTGGTACAGTGTACTAGTACAGAATAAGAATATGTAGTACATACATACGTACAATACAAGTGGTGCGCTGCACTAAAACTACCTATGTACTGTACGTATGTGTAAGCGTAAAAGTGGCCACAGGCAAATCTGAAAAAGGATCCCGTCAGACCTCTAAAATCCAAAGCTAATAACGAAATAGCTGACTGACTGACTGTCGAATGAAAATAAGCCAGCGGCGATTGGAGCATGATGATACGATCGAGAAGAAGATTACATACAGCGCCTACAGATTATCATGAGGGTAGCTTGGCGTCAGTTTTTAATCTAACTAGGGCTACGCATGCATGCTAGCTATTCTACAATAAGCTACACTGTCATGAACATATGCGAGGCTTTCCTCGGGGCTGGAAAAGCCGGAAATTCGACAGGGTTTCCTTCCTTTTTCCTGCTCCTTTCGCCGCGTCTCTTATCCTAATTTTGCTTCGGCAGAAAACCGTGCTATCTCTCAAGAGACACAGGTCGAATTGACTGATGGAGTGGAAAGGAAACATCCTGTCTGTGCCATATACAGTCACGCACCAGAGAACGAAGGGGAATGGGGCTGAACAGAGTTCCAAATGAAAAAGCCGAGTTAATGATTGCTCTCTGCCCTGGAACCTGTACATTCTGTACTGTATTGCACTGTGCGTACTGCACGTTACGTATGTACGTATACTGTATGTGCGTACAGAGATATACGTATGTATGTAAACTATCGTACTATGTTATGTACGCACATTACATGCGTACTGTATGTATGCAATGCGACCTAGTAGGGAGGGATGAAAAGAAAAAAGAGCAAATTAAAGCAGATTTTCGTTCTCATTTTGATCCCAGGAAATAATAAAAAGCTATACGGGGATAGCTATACTATTTATCATGTAGATGCAAATACTTTTTGGCGAGTTTGCCGGCCATAAAAAATAATAACAGCCGTTAGCCTACAGCAAAAAACGGCTGTTATTATTTTTTATGTCGGTAAACTCGCCAAAAAGTATTTTGCATTTACAAGATAAACAGTATAGCTATCCCCGTATAGCTTTTTTGCGTTCACATGGATCACAGGGCAACAGTAGACGACGTTTTGATGTGCACATTATTTTGTTTGGTTTGGCGATAACAATAAGGATAAAGCAGATTTACCGTAAGGAGATTACATAATAAGAACGTAATTGATGGTGCATGCATTGCAGAGGCAAAACCGGCTCCTGAATATGGGGTTAGTCGAAAGAGGATAAAAGTTTACATCAAGGTAGACGCGACAGCGGAACCTCGAGAGGCTCACGAACGAGGCTCCGCCGCGTCCCACCTTACTTAGTCATGTGTAAATAGGAGTGACGGAAATGAAAACACACATTTGCTCATAACTCCCGAGCCAAGAGGTGGATTGAGCTGATATTTTGCCTGAAGATGCCCCCTATGGGTACACATGTACTGACAAAATTTCAGCTCGATAGGCCTACTGGTTAGGGCGCTATGGGCGAAAACTAGAGATGCAACGATACTGAATTTTTGCAGAAATCGATACCGATACCGATATCGATACTTTTTCACCAAGCCAATTCGATACCAATACCGATATCGATACTTTTTCACCAAGCCAATTCGATACCGATACCGATACCGATAGTACGGGCAAATAATTATCGATTTTCGATACCGATACCGATACTTTTGTAACATAGTGTTTTGAAGAGCAATGGCAATTTATTAACTAGGATACAACTGTAAACTGTACTTGTAGAATCAGAATAAATACTAGTACTAGCCATAAAGCCACAACAGTAATGCTTCACCATTTTCTACGACAAGTCTCAGTAAACGGCCAGGCCACCTACTAATTTTCTTTGAACTTGCTGCTTCAGCAAATGAATAGCCAAATAGTAGCTCATTTAGGTAAGTTCAGGGAATTGATTGAAATTTTTCCATGGCCGGTTTTACCCCATTGTACCCTACAAAACGACACCTACCTCATGCTGCTCTTATTTCAACCGCTCCTATTGTCAGGGAGACTTACCATATATTTCCACCAAGCCTACCTGCACATGCATATTACATAATGTAGAAGAAATCGATGTGCGCCCATGCTTCGTTCACGACCAAAATTGACTGTATTTGGAAAGCAAATTTTAGTATCGAAATTCGATATTTTTGACATGATTTTTCGATACCGATACCGATATCGATACTACGAGCAAGAAGAAAATTCGATACGATACCGATACCGATAGTTCAAGGAAAGTCAATTTCGATACCGATACCGATACCGATACTTCAAAAAATGCCCGATACTATCGATTTTCGATACCGATACGATAGTATCGTTGCATCTCTAGCGAAAACCCAATTTTTGAATGATGTCCACTTTTTATGTACTGAAAAACTGTTCCCACCGTAACTTTTCAACGAGTCGTGGGATCGAGCTCGGTTTTTTTTTAGAAGATGGGAAATGTAAAGATCTTGGCAAAGTGGTCCAAGCACTTTTTGCGTTTAAGGCCTCTGACACCCTTAAAATTGCGATTTTGTGGTAAAAATAGTTGCAAAGTTCCCACTCATACTCCTCCCTGGATTTTTTTCGGATCTGAGTGGTAGGTATACCAAAAGATAGATCTCATTCTAGTCTCGATGGGACTTTTTTAGATTTTTAAAATTCGCTTTCATTCTCGAGTTATGAGCTGTCAAAGTTGCCTGTTTTTATGTTTGGCTTTAGCAATACTTAAGGATGTGACAGACAGCTGAAATGAGTGCGTGCTGCACTGTAGAGGCCACATATAGCATACCATTCGATTTGTCTTCCAAAGATCTATCGATTGCTGGCCACTGCGACATGCTTATGCCTGATTCACATAGTAAAAAATGTATTCACATAGGCGAAAGTCGCAAAAAAGGTGCTATTTTTCCAAAGTTGATGACTTGTAGGCTTGTGACATACCATTAGATTCGTCTAAGCAAGATCTATCTATTTGAAACAATTGCTACATGCTTGTTTCCAATATGCCTGATTCACGTAGTTTTTAGTTATTCACATACATATAAATGAAAACAAAAATTTGCTAAATGTAGGCATATGGGATACCATTCGATTCGTCTTCAGAAGATCTATCTATCGCTGCCCACTACGACATGCTCATGCCTGATTCACATAGTAAAAAATGCATTCACATTGATGAAAGTCGCAAAAAGGTGTTATTTTCTTCAGTTTGGCGATTTGTAGGCATGTGACATACCATTCGATTCATCTTTGCACAGATCTATCAGTTGGGAATAATTTCTACGTGCTTGTATCCAATATGCCTGATTCACATAGTTCAAATGTAATTACATAGACACAAAATAAAACAAAAATTGGGTTTTCGATAGAGATGCTAGACGATACTATCGTATCGGTATGGAAAGATGGGAGGAATCGATAGTATCGGGCATTTTGAAGGCGGATATCGTAGTGTATGGAGTATGCTGGGATTTCGAAAGTGGGCGACTTTGCAGCTTGAACTATCGGTATCGGTATCGTATCGAATTTTTTTTTTCTTCTTGCTCGTAGTATCGATATCGGTATCGGTTATCGAAAAATCATGTATCATAAAATAGTCGAAATTTTCAGATATCTAAAATTTGCTTTCCAAATACAGTCGATTTTGGTCGTGAACGAAGCATGGGCGCACATCGATTTCTTCTACATTATGTAATATGCATGTGCAGGTAGGCTTGGTGGAAATATATGGTAAGTCTCCCTGAGAATAGGAGCGGTTGAAATAAGAGCAGCATGAGGTAGGTGTCGTTTGAGGGTACAATGGGGTAAAGCCGGCCATGGAAAAATTTCAATCAATTCCCCTGAACTTACCTAAATGAGCTACTATTTGGCTATTCATTTGCTGAAGCAGCAAGTTCAAAGAAAATTAGTAGGTGGCCTGGCCGTTTATGAGACTTGTCGTAGAAAATGGTGAAGCATTACTGTTGTGGCTTTATGGCTAGTACTAGTATTTATTCTGGTTCTACAAGTACAGTTTACAGTTGTATCCTAGTTAATAAATTGCCATTGCTCTTCAAAACACTATGTTACAAAAGTATCGGTATCGGTATCGAAAATCGATAATTATTTGCCCGTACTATCGGTATCGGTATCGGTATCCAATTGGCTTGGTGAAAAAGTATCGATATCGGTATTGGTATCGAATTGGCTTGGTGAAAAAGTATCGATATCGGTATCGGTATCGATTTCTGCAAAAATTCAGTATCGTTGCATCTCTAGTTTTCGCCCATAGCGCCCTAACCAGTAGGCCTATCGAGCTGAAATTTTGTCAGTACATGTGTACCCATAGGGGGCATCTTCAGGCAAAATATCAGCTCAATCCACCTCTTGGCTCCGGGAGTTATGAGCAAATGTGTGTTTTCATTTCCGTCACTCCTATTTACACATGACTAAGTAAGGTGGGACGCGGCGGAGCCTCGTTCGTGAGCCTCTCGAGGTTCCGCTGTCGCGTCTACCTTGATGTAAACTTTTATCCTCTTTCTACTAACCCCATATTCAGGAGCCGGTTTTGCCTCTGCAATGCATGCACCATCGATTACGTTCTTATTATGTAATCTCCTTACGGTAAATCTGCTTTATCCTTATTGTTATCGCCAAACCAAACAAAATAATGTGCACATCAAAACGTCGTCTACTGTTGCCCTGTGATCCATGTGAACGCAAAAAAGCTATACGGGGATAGCTATACTGTTTATCTTGTAAATGCAAAATACTTTTTGGCGAGTTTACCGACATAAAAAATAATAACAGCCGTTTTTTGCTGTAGGCTAACGGCTGTTATTATTTTTTATGGCCGGCAAACTCGCCAAAAAGTATTTGCATCTACATGATAAATAGTATAGCTATCCCCGTATAGCTTTTTATTATTTCCTGGGATCAAAATGAGAACGAAAATCTGCTTTAATTTGCTCTTTTTCTTTTCATCCCTCCCCTACTAGGTCGCATTGCATACATACAGTACGCATGTAATGTGCGTACATAACATAGTACGATAGTTTACATACATACGTATATCTCTGTACGCACATACAGTATACGTACATACGTAACGTGCAGTACGCACAGTGCAATACAGTACAGAATGTACAGGATTACAGGGCAGAGAGCAATCATTAACTCGGCTTTTTCATTTGGAACTCTGTTCAGCCCCATTCCCCTTCGTTCTCTGGTGCGTGACTGTATATGGCACAGACAGGATGTTTCCTTTCCACTCCATCAGTCAATTCGACCTGTGTCTCTTGAGAGATAGCACGGTTTTCTGCCGAAGCAAAATTAGGATAAGAGACGCGGCGAAAGGAGCAGGAAAAAGGAAGGAAACCCTGTCGAATTTCCGGCTTTTCCAGCCCCGAGGAAAGCCTCGCATATGTTCATGACAGTGTAGCTTATTGTAGAATAGCTAGCATGCATGCGTAGCCCTAGTTAGATTAAAAACTGACGCCAAGCTACCCTCATGATAATCTGTAGGCGCTGTATGTAATCTTCTTCTCGATCGTATCATCATGCTCCAATCGCCGCTGGCTTATTTTCATTCGACAGTCAGTCAGTCAGCTATTTCGTTATTAGCTTTGGATTTTAGAGGTCTGACGAGATACCTTCAGATTTGCCTGTGGCCACTTTTACGCTTACACATACGTACAGTACATGGGTCGTTTTAGTGCAGCGCACCACTTGTATTGTACGTATGTATGCTCTTGGTGTACTTCTTCTACTATTACTAGTACACTGTACCAATTTTGGAAGACAAGAAAGGTTCCACATGTTTCATTTGAACTCCGTAGAGTAAAACTTTGGTAACGTGGATTTCCCTCATCACCTCTACTTTGGTTGTTTCAGCTGGTGATTGACACAGCCAGCCACATAAAACTTCGACTTTCTAAATTCACGAAAAAGCATACGTACACTGAACAGTTTAGGTATCGATTTAGCATATTTAAAGGGGAACTTTGGGCGGAAAGTTGGGGTAAGCCTGCGTGGATCATTTGGATCGGCTTCAATACTTCAAAATGCACCAAGTCGCATCCTTCTACGTTGCGTCGTTCTTAAGTTAGAGGCAAAAATTGATCTGTGAACGAGAAAATGCACGCAAGCATGTATAGCTCGTAACCATTACACGGATCGGCATAATTTTGCAACCACCATATGCTCCACGTTGAGTTCTACATTTTTTGTTGCATAAAGTTTTGCTGTATCTTCACTGCCTGTGGCATGGGAAGCCAAAAACCGTGTGTAATTGCGCAGTTAAACACGTATATATTTCATGGACCTACCAAAT
Organism: Epsilonema sp. ZAB3_2; assembly: GCA_030247985.1. Taxonomy (NCBI): domain Eukaryota; kingdom Metazoa; phylum Nematoda; class Chromadorea; order Desmodorida; family Epsilonematidae; genus Epsilonema; species Epsilonema sp. ZAB3_2. The sequence continues at coordinate 1,432 of JASAMW010005827.1, read as the reverse complement.
ATGTTTAACTGCGCAATTTGCACCGCGGTTTTTCGGTTCCCAGGCTTCAGGCAGTGAGGGGGCAGAAAAACTTTAACAACAACCGGGTAGAACTCAACGTGGAGGAAGTCGTGATTAGCAAATTTCTATTCCGATTGGTGTAATGGTTTCCACGGTACATGGTCTCGCCGCGTGCCTTTTTTCGTTTTACAGATCAATTTTGGGGTTTTTTTGGGTTTTGGGGGGGTGTAGAGGGATGCGACTTGGTGCGTTTTCGAGGCATTTTTCAAGCTCTATCAAATTTCCGCCCGAAAGTTTCCGCCCAAACTTTCCGCCCAAAGTTCCCCTTTTAAAGCTACTTCTTTTCTCACTTTTTGTCTTCACATCTTGTGGTGTTTTTTTTTTTTTTACAACAAACCTGCTGCATTCAGGGGGAAACTACCGTACTATGACGCAGCTAACGGGATATTACGGGTGGAATCGGAAAGGTTATTCCTGCAACTTTTAATCCCCATTTCCCAGAGTCTCCCTAATCAATTTAGGATGGGGGTTTTTTAATCTTCGGCTTGATTGTATCGATTTTATCCCTGATTGGCTTCATTGCGAATCTTTTCGTCATCGTTCTGAGCCTGATGAAAGATCGGCTGCGACTGCTGGAATACCGATGGTTCCTGCTGAATTTAGCCGTTTGCGACGGACTGCTTTGTCTTTTTTGCTTCTGTTTTCAAGGCTATTTCTTTGCAGGAGGTCAGGATGTGGCGAATAGCGCCGATTTTCTAACTGCGTCCTGCCAGGTTGTCGCCTCGGCTGCCTACATGCTGGCTTTCCAGGCCCCATTTACACGCTGCTCAGAGTGTTACGTATTGCTGAACATAGTACAGTAGGTTTAGGGTCAACCCGGCCACATAAATTATGAAACAGGATTGTTCGTTTGAAAAGAGAATGAGATGAGATCAAGGAATCAATTCAGCGCGGTCATTTTCTCAAGATCGGTAGATATTGGTTTTGTGTCATTTTTGAGAAATGCAGCCCTGAAGTGTTTTTGTGGCCGGATTTTCTTGCCTTTGGTGCCCTGAGTTCTACGTACTCGTCGCACGTGTAATCGGGGCCTTTCAGGCACGATTCTCTGCCGTCCATTCGTCTCGGCGAATCGCTACGCGTCGCTCGGGCACCCGGACGAGTATCTTCGCCTACTATTCCACGCGAAACATCGTCTGTATGCTGGTGGCGCCTTCATCTGCTCGCGTTGGCCGCCTTTCTGGCCCAGGCCATCCATGGTCTCTTCGGTCGCAGTCCGTTCGGCATATGCGGCATTCGCATTAGGGACATTTTACATATACTACGTCGCAGACTGAAGCGGTGACCTCCCCCCCCAGGCTAAGCCTAACCTTAGCCCCTTCACCAATTTTATAACTTTTGTGGGCATTCCATTTGGGGGGGTGGTTTGCTGGTT